>JAAAKG020209234.1:0-22740 GCA_010014905.2 Druon quercuslanigerum | reverse complement strand
TGCCTTTGTATAATAGAAAATGGAAAAATGTCTGTAGGAAAAAAGCATTGTTTGTTCACAATCATGCTGAATTCTTAGAAGCAGAGTTCAAGGTACCTTTTCCTTGCCCACCTATCCAAAAACAAAAGGATTAACTAATGTTCTAAAGAGAGGAAGACTACAATTATTATTTAAAGATGAATCCGAAAAGACGAAGAAAACGCGCGTCCATGAGCTTTCTTCAAATTATAGCAAGGAAGAATTATCCAAAGCACTTTCATTGATCAAAAATGAGTTCGATAGCGAATCTGGGACGCAGTTTCGTAAGGAAGATGATGAGAAGAATAAATTGCAAGGGATCTTAGCCATGTGCGTGGATTTAGGTTTGTCGAAGAGGAAATATGAAAAGCTAACAAAGTACATTGAAGAAATAACTGGCAATGATTCATATCCGCCGTATTTAAAGATCTCCGAAGCGAAAAAAACTTGTTATCCAGGAAACGGTGAGCATATAGAGACATCTAATTTAGGAGCAAGTGTCCATTTAATAAGTTTACTGGGTCATACAGTTAAGCGAATCTCGATGCAAATGGAAAAAGATGATCTTACTAATCTTTTTGATAAAAAACTAGTGCTCTTTGGAAAGTGGGGTATGAACGGTGCTTCTCTACATCAGATGACACAGCAAAAGTGGTCAAAGAAGAGTGATGATGTGGATGCAAAAGATGAATCTTAATACAGTGATTCTGAGAGTGAAGAAAACATCAGCTATTACAAGAGCATTTTCACGGATATATCTTTCTTTTTTAATTCCTTCGTCCCTCTTCAATTAAAAGAAGATGATGATATTATTTGAAAGAACAAAACACCTTCATATGTCAATTTCTTTAGGACAATTAAATTTAATTTCCTTAAAGAAACTGATTCTCTTATAAAGAAAGAGTACAAATATCACATAAAGCTGCTGGCAAAAGTTCATACCTATCCCATTGGTGTCAGTGGAATGAGTTTTGATATCAGCTTTGACTTAAAGTGTACGATGATTGATGGAAAGGTATGTAATATTCTAACTGGACAGAAAGCATCTTCTCGCTGCAATATTTGTGGAGTTGGATCAAAACATGTTAACAACTTACCATATGTAGCTAAAATTCCATGCAATGAGGCACACTATAAATTTGGTCTCTCGACGTTGCATGCCTGGATTCGTGTTCTGGAATATTTGTTACATGTTTCCTACAATATGGGTTTTAAAAATTTTTCCGCAAGAAAAAAGGAAAAAAAGGAAATCAGTTGCTAAAATAACCGGTTTGGATCAAGATCTGATCACCAGATTCTGCGATATATTACAAGTTATAACATGCCGAAGGATAGTTAATTGTGCGAAATTGAAGACTTACTGTTTGGAAACCGCTATTTTGAGCTACCAATTGGTTGGTATTCAGAAGAGTCGCAAGAGGGAAACAATAAGCTCTTTAGAAAAGTTAGAGCTAATAACAGCAGAATGTCTGACAGACAAATAACGAACCTAGATGTTCTTCATCATCTTCTGCTCCATTCGGACCCTTTAATAAGCAGTTATAGAAAAGTAGAATCCAGAAAGATGAAACCTTTGTCAGAAATGGCTGAGAGTATGACAATCTCCCAGGAGCGAGCTCGATTCTTACTTATTGAAGCATTTATGCCTACCTAAAAATGACCGCCCTTTTTAGGGCCACATAAGTCAAAAATGGCCGAGAGTATCACAATCTCCAGTAACTGAGCTCGATTTTCACTCACTGAAGCACGAATGTCTATAAACAATATGACAGCAAGAACCAATAAATTCCTGGATATCCTATTAAAATTTTCTTGATCCTATTAAAATCCGTTCTAAAACCCTTGAAATATTATAAAATCACTTCAAATATTTATAATTGGTTGAAACCCAATAAAATCGCTTGAAGAATACGTAAAATTATCTGAGCTTTTAAAATCTCTGAAAATCATTGAAATCTTTGGAAATATTATTAAATCCGTTCAAATCCTTTAAAAATACCCTGGAATCTTTTTCAAAATCCTCAAACCTTATAGATCCTATAAAATGTTTCTAAAAAACAAGGTTTCCTTGGAAACCTTGGAAATATAGTAAAATGTTTCAAATCCTTTGAAACCTTTTAGAATATTTTGAAATTTTTTAGGCGCTTGACAATTCTTGAAAATCTTTAAAAATAGCCTTCCAATCTCTTGTAAAATCTTTGAAGTTTTTGCAATTTATTCAAAATGTTTGAAAATGTTTTCAAATTATAAAACCTTATTAAAATCCTTTGAAATATTTGTAAGTCTTTGAAATTCTCTGAAATCGCAGATTAACAGAAATATTTTAAATTATCTTTAAATAGTTTAAATCATACAAAATATCATCCTTTTTATGAAATTCTTTGTAGTTTATAGCAATATTAAAAATTGTTTAAAAATTTGTTTATATCTAATAGCATGCGAAAAAAATAACTTGAAATCTTTGAAATATTATCTAATTCCTTAATTAACACTTGTGCAATCCGTAGGAATGCTGTAAAATTTCTAAATTTCCTTAAAATGTTTAAAAGCTTTGAAAATTTCTTAAAATAATTAAAATCGTTTAAAATTCTATGACTTAATTCAAAGTATGTTGAAATTCTTTTGAATTTCAACAGACTTCCATTTTGAAAAGATTTTCAATGGAAAATCTTTTCAATTCTTTGAACTCTTTTACAAACATTAAGTAGAATATTCCAGTCCGCTTCTGAACTCTATTTTTCACAAATAAATAATAATATATTTGTTTTTTAACCCGAAGAGATTTAGAGTAAAGAAGCCTGGCTTTTTTTAGACAGAAAAAAGAACCCTGAATTCGAAAACCTCTAATAAGATTGTTTAACGAGTTAATTAATTAAGAAGGATTTAATTTTAAATACTTTAAATTTGCTTTTATTTTGTGATTATTTATTTAATATTTATACAAAACATGTTTTCAGGTATAAAAGTGTAATATTTTAAATTTTCACGTCTTCGAAAAACGTTTGGGTACCAGGAAATGACAAGAAATTTTGTTTTGGTTTTAGAGGCTACTCTGAAATATTTATATTTAAGGGGGTAGTATGGAAAAACGATCTTTTTTTCGATAATTTTTTTTTCACACAAATTTTTATTTTAAAGTTTATATTTTTCTATATGTTATTCTACATGGCATGGAGTATAGAAAAAATTTTTTTTGTAAATTTTCGTTGACATCCGGTGGAGATATGGGCGACCGGAATCGTGGGTACCAGTTCAAAAAATACTGCTTCGAGAAAAACGCGTTTAAACCTTTGCAAAAATTATCAAATCATCATCATAGAAATAATAATCATAATCATTTTTTCATAACCTGAATATCTGCTATCAAATTTATGAAATTAAATTATTTAAACAATTTTTATATATAAATAAATTATCTTAAGTAATAAAGCATTTTTTAAGTTGCATATGTTTTACATAGTTTTCGAGGTCACTGATTGCAAATCTAGAACCATTTTAACATTTTTAATTTGTTTAAATAATTTTTTTGACGAAATGTTGCAAAATTTGATTTTTTTAATGATACATATGATTTCTAGGGTAAAAGGGGTCAATAATGACAAATATGGCATTAAATTCATAAAAATATTTTTTTAACGACATTTTGAATCAAAATCTTACTAGCTAACATTGTTTTAACGCACTTGCGATAATTGAAAGAAGTTTGGGGTAAACAAAAAAAATTCTTTTGATCAAGTAAAACGAAGAAAAATCATCTTACCCTTAATTAGCGATGCCTGGGCAACAAACACGTTTTTGATCAACACTATAAACAAAAGAGTCAACTCGACGCGCCAGGTGTGCGATTCGAGCACTCGGGACCTTGCGGCGAATCTTATTTTTAATTAATTTCCAATACCATCTGAGGTAAAGGGAGGTTTCTACATTATTCTTGAGAGTTTGAAGTAACCAAAATTGCAAAAAAAATTTCTTTCTGTCTTGAGTCAAGTTTACGCCCACCATCTCAGCCAAGACGAGGCTTGACTTGAGACAAGCAAACGTCGTTTTAGCCAAGACAAGGCTCGATATCTTGGAGACGAAGTCAAGTCGAACTCAACTTGAAGCATTTTCACTTAAGTGTGTATAAAATTTTCCGACGATACCCCCTTCAACTGCTCTGGGTCCCCGCATGTTATCAAATGAAATCAAGGAAAAATATTCGACTAAAAAGGGGACGTGGGTGTTTTGTGTAATTATCTGTAAAGAAGGAGGGGAGTAGTGAAAAGCTTATTCGCAATAGTATGACACAGTTTTTGAGCTAATGACCAAATTCACTTTGCAGTTTGAAAACAACGTATTTAAAAGAATGGGACGCGCTTTCCGTAAACTCAATTTGTTCTAAGATAGTTTTTATTGTAAAAACTCTTTGGTCAATACTCTGGTATACTTCGAAACGATCGCAATTTCGCTGGCTATGGCGCGAGTGAAAAACTAAAGCGAAACGACCTAGCCACTTGGCGAAGGTTGGTGGCAAAAAGCTACCGCTGCGAAATCCGCAATAATTCGATAGAGGACAGGGTCGTTTAATAACTTGGACAAATGTTTTGTCGCGAGTTTCCCTTCGTCGTTCGCTTTTTCAGGGGTCAGATTCAGCTACTCGAAAAAAGCTGAAGCCAGGCGGCGTAAATAGTTTCGACGTTCTCTGCATTGCTATCGATCTTGTTAGATTTCTTTTCACCTCGTTTCCTTGACATGAATTTATCATTATCCTTTTATCTAGTTTTATTTTATTTTTAAGTTGAAGTAATTTCGTTAGATATTAGAGTGTCTATTCAAATCTGTAAAACATTCCCTGGCAATCTCAGGTTTTTTCAGGTATCTAAATATTTTTCCAGACAAATTTTTCACAGTACGTAGCCATTAAAGCATTTCAAAGTTTATTTAATAATTAACTCGGGATATGTATGTAAATGTGAGACAACAGTTAACATTTATATAAAAAATGCAATAACCGGTTTTTCATATGTGAAAGTAACATTATTAAAGGATAAGCACCTCATTTCTTAATGGTACAAGTTTCGAAGGAATTGAGCACTACGTTTAATTTAAGAAGCTTTTACAAAATATATTACAAAATATTTTTAACTATCTCATTACCATCGAATAAGTATATAAATAATGCTAAAAACATCATTAATATTTTTTTATTTTGTTCCTAATGTTCCTGAATTTAAATAATAATTAAATTAAATATTCGTTTTAACTGTATATAATTTTAATTTAGTGCGCATTTGACATAATAATATTTTTAAACTACTGATATTTTTCAGGTGTGTAGAAGTCTTCTGAAGACTTAAGAAGAGAATTAAGGAGAAAATTTTACTAAAAATTAAATAGGTAATTTTTTAGTTTAAAAAGTTCATTTTTAGCCATAAATAAAAACGAATTTTAAAGAAATAGTTAAATTTTCATACTAAGTGATACATCTTTAACTTAAATGATAAGTCTTAGCTGGAATCAACTGAGAATCGAAAAAATGAATTGTCAAGCGAGAAAATTAATTCTATACAAAAAAAGGTATTTAATAAAAATACATAGCTTTTCAACCAAAAAATATAAATAAGAAGTGTGGAAATTTCTCTACATACGAGTCCAAGTTGATTACAATGATTTCAGTTCTAGACAAATTCTCATAATATTTCGGAAAATAACCATTGTATTCGGAAAATTTTTCAATATTCCTGAAACAATTCTAATCTTTTCTGCAAAAATTCCCCATAGATATTGGAAAAATTTCCAAATTCTTCGGAGAGTTAATAATTGCCGAAACTTCTTGATAAATTTCCTAACTTTTCTTAAAATTAGATAATATTCGGCAATTTTCCCAAAATTCATGGCACAATTCCAATGTTGTTGAAAAAATTTCCCTATAAACATTGGAAAAATGTCCTAATTTTGCGGGAATTCAGTCATTGTCCGAACCTTCTGGATAAATTTCCTAACTTTTCTGAAAATTACCAATTATTCGGAAAATTTGCCAAACTTCATGCAACAATTCCAATCAAAGTGAAAAAAATTCTTCATAAAGAACAGAAAAATTTCCTAATTTTGCGGTAATTTAGTAATTGTCCAAACCTTCTGGATAAATTTCCTAACTTTTCTGAAAATGACCAATTATTCGGAAAATTTGTCAATATTTATGGAGCCATTTCAATCTTGGTGGAAAAATTTCCCCATATATATTGGAAAATTTTCCTACATTTTCAGAAATTTTATCAATCTCCTATCCTTCTGGAAGAATTTTCTAACTTTTCGAAAAATTCTCCGAACCTTGTGGATCAACTTCCTAACTTTTCGGAAATTATCCAGTACATTTGGAAAATTTGCCAAAATTCGTGGAACAATTTCTAATTTTCTTCGGAAAAAATTGTTTCCCATCAATTTCGGAAATATTTCCTACTGTTTCATAGGAAGAATTTCCAATATTTTACTACTAATAAAAACTACTAAAAACTATAAATTTCCCTCCAAAAATTAAATAGTAAAATTTTTAGAGGGGAAAAAAATCAAAGAAGATTGTAACAAACAAAAAAAAACAATTTTTTAACAAAATAATTTAATCTTAAACGAAAACCAATTAATCTTCAACCAAAAAGAGAAATTTTAAACCAAAAATGGAGTAGTTTAATTTTATATTTAAAAAAATATGGAAAATTTAACTTGATTAGTTAAATTAGATAAATTATTTGAAATTAACTAAATTAGTTGATATATCAACAAAAAAATAATTTTTAATTACGTAAAACATAGTTGTGTTTACACAAACACGACAAATTTTTAAGAAAATAGCGCAAATCCTCAACTAAGACAGGTTAATTTTCAGCCAAACTAAAATAGAATAGTAACATTTTCATTTAAAAGAATTAATAATTTGCCAAAGAGATAAATAATTATCTAAAATTATAAAAAATTCAACAGAATTAGTTCAATATTAAAGAATAAAAAATTTTCAACTAAAAAAAAATAATTTTTTACAAAATAGTTCAATGTTAAACTGGAATATTTAAATTTTTAGGAAAAAAATTATTTTCTATCAGAAAAAAATTCAACACAATAGTTAAATTTTTAATAAAAATTATAAATTTATAATTAAAATGATAAATTTTTAACCAAAAAGACTTTTTTTTAACAAAAAAAAATTTAGTTTTACGTCAAAAATAGGCGAATTCCGAAAAATATGAATTTTTCACAAGAGTTGAGTTTTCAACCAAGAAAGATTTTTCAGTAAAGAGAGAGAGAAAAATGCAACCCAGATATTGAATTTTTAAGTAAATCCCTCACACTTCCAAGTTTTTCCAGGAATATACAAAATCCCTGACTATTCCAGATTTACCAGGTGAGCAAACACTTTTTATATTTAAAGAAGCATTGCATGAAAATGATTAACTTTTTTAAACTCACAATTTGAAGCATTTTGACGAGAATTACTGTTATCAAAAGTTACACTATCGTGGGAAATTTTCCATTTATAGACTTTGTATCGATCTAAAATTTCCCAGATTGAACAATTTTAAAAATGGAGAACAGATTGCCTACACTACAATTTTGCTGCACTGCCTCTGCCTTTATTGTGTTTTAGAATGGTAGCTTGTGAATATATCCGATCATTACAAGACGAGTAAAAGGGTTTCAAGTGCACTTATTCGTCGGATTTGAATGCACACTTTGCTCCTCGAACCCGAATGTGCACTTTTGCCCTATTATGTACAAACAATTATTACACGATAGTTCTCACCAGCCAACCATTGTTCGTAGTTGTCTGTATTGAATTATAAGCAATCATTATTCATATTGAACAACTAAAACTTCATTGTAACAGGGACCAGTACTGGTGATTTCTCAACAGTTTTAGTGGCTATTTCTGATATACAATTACCAAAATAATATATATTTATAATGCTTGCAGCTGATAAAGTTGTTACATAAGAAACAGTCAATGGCTTGCAGAGAATACTGAGCAGATTAAATACTATTATAAAGAACTTTGAACCTTAAAATAAACTTGCAGAAAACAAAAATGATGGTGCTCAAAGAAAGGGGTGAGAAAATAGTACGCAACATTGCCTTTGACGAAGAGAGGATAGAACAAGTTGATAATCCCGTTTATCTTGGAAGTGTATTTATTACTGACCGAATGAGCGATGGAGAGATATTCAAGCGTATAAACGAGGGTAGCACGGTTTCGGCATTGCAGGAACCATTACCAGAAGTAGAAACGTATCACATAAATTTAAAATTGTAATAAATAATTCAGTACTTGCACTCACTTCTCTGTACGGTAGCGAAACATGCATCTACCAAGAAAGAGGAAGGAGGAAAATTTACGCGGTTGACATGCAATTGCTGTGGAAGGTATGCGGTAAAACTCTACTGAACAAAATCAGTAATAAGAGGATTCCTAAAGTATTTGTTGCAGAGGAAACACTGTTTGACGAGAATGACAGAAATTTGTTGTGAGAGTTTGATCATTTTAAGAAAATGAAAGGAGAACGATTGACGAAACAAGCATTTTAGGTGAAGTGAATGGTAACGTACCCAGAGGCAGACCGAAAAAATAATTGTGGAAATGTATTATTGGGACCTAAAGCGACAAGATTTAATTAAAGTAAGGATTATGGATCTTACTACTATGTCTGTGTGATCTATGCCATATGATGAATTTGTGAAGCTCTTAGCCTGGGGTGATTATTTGAGAGATTCATCGGCGAATGATGTCGGAGCAGTTTTGAGGAATGGAAAAGGAATTTTAGTGTTAAAAAAATATTTAATAATTTAATATTATTTTTTATTATTCTACATTTTTTAAAAAACTATTGCTGAAATAGGTATTATGCATCAAAGAACTTTAAAATTAGTCTTGCTCCAGCAGGAATTAATTTAATGTTTTTTTTTTAATTTTTTTTCAAAGCGTATAAAACGACAGATGTCACCAATTTTACCGATTTTTAACAAAGTTATGAGTATTTGAATTTAAAAAAGTGAAAGCGTGGATTATCAAAAAATGGTACCATTTTTTGTGAGAACTGTGAAACCTTTTGCCAAAACGACTCGTGTTAATTTTAATATTTTTGTGGAAAAATGTATAAAACCCTTTAGGATTAACTTTTTTCTTAACAGTACAATTTTATGGTGTAATGAAAAACTAAAAAATTCGTAATTTAACAGTTTGCACAAAGTGCTGGTGAAATAATAATAAATTGGTTAAGCCTTAATGCAGGAAATATGTGTATTTTTTTCAAATAAAACAACTTTAAAGGAAAAATTTTCATTTCAAAGTTTTTGAAACTATTAAATTATGTACTTATTTGTTTCTTACAGCACTATAAAAATATATTTTTCGAAGAAAATATATTTAGAAAATTTCGAAGATAACGAGAGATATAAAAATGCGTCAATCGAAATTTTTCTAGAACTTATAAAAAAAATATATTTACAAAATTTTTAATTTAAATTTAAATTCATAATGAAAAAAATCTTATGTCGTTTTGGCAATAAAAACAAGTTTTCAGACAAAAAGATTAATTTTCTAGCAAACAAAAGAGTTTTCAACAATCAAGATTCTTCAGTCAAGAAGAAAAAAAATTTTAACCAAATTGTTATTATTGCTCGAATTCATACATATTGCGGGAATTTGCAACAAAATGTAACGATAGTTTTTTCTGCGTTACTTTTAAGGCCAGAAATATAAATTTTTAACAAAAAAATTCATTTAAAAAAAAAAATTTGCCTTTTTAACTAAAAAAGTGAACATTTCTTCACAAAAAAGATAAATTTACAACTAAAAAATATCAATTTTCAAACAAAATTATAAAAGGTACATTTTTTTCGTTGAAAAATTAACTTTAAAAAAATTAGTTAACCCTGTCCCGAAAAAATACAATTTTTAATAAAGAAGTTTAACTTTTACCTAAGTGGATTAATTTTCAAGCAAAAAAGATCCATTTGTAACATAGTTTGTAACATAGTTTGACTTTCAACCAAAGGGATGCCTTTTAAACGAAAATGATGAATCTTCAACTGAAATAGTGTAATTTTCAGTTAAAGAGATTTAATTTTCAATCAAAAAGATGAATTTTTAACAAATAATGTGATAGTGGATATTTCAACCAAAAAATATATTAACTTTAATTAAACAAAACTGTTGAATTTAACAAAAACATACAAACTCGCAAAAAAATAGTTTAATCCCCAATCAAAGAAGATGAATTTTTCAGTAAAATAAATAAACTTTAAAGCAAAAAGAGGTATTTTCCTTAAACAATTAAATTTTCTTCTGAAAAAGATTTCAGTTGAGTTTTCAATAAAAAGTTTATTTTCTGCTAAATAGTGAAATTTTTAACACAAAAAATCAAATTTTTAACTTCATAAGAAAATTTTAACAATTGCAAATAAGTTAATGACCAGATTGAGTCTGATTTCTAGTATTACCCTGTAATACGGTCGCCCTGTTATAACAATAAAATTTTCAGTACTTTTTTCCTCAGTTGCGGTTCAAAAAATTTATTTGAAGAGTTGGCACTTTAGTAGTATGGATTTGTTTCATGAGCGGTACTATTAATGCATTTTTAAACCTATCTTATTTATTTTATTTAAAACCTTAAATAAGTTTTCTATTTGAAAAATATTTACTATTCCTGATAAGGTTGTCGATTATTTGAAGTTTAACCTGCTGCTCGAACCTACTCGTCCGCTGGTTTGACGCCATTGCTGTGCTTTTGTGGTGGCTTGCTCGGTTGGCTGGTTAGCGTCGACCGTTCTTTTTTCAATTCAGTGCGTTAGATTCTTTCAATCGGTACTTCTACTGATGTAAGTTTTCAACATTTTTCATTCGGTCTGGTTTTGACTCTCATTTGTTGAGGTCGTCAAAAAGCCAAATTCTGGTACAAGCTTCTTTCGTACTGCGCTAGCGGTTAATTGTAAATTCTAAATTCGAAGTTCATACCCTACTGCAAAGTGTTCTCAATGCAAATCAGTAATCCTATCAGAGTTTCAAGTGTTAATTGCCATCTCGGATTATTGTGAAGTAATGTGATTTTGCCGACTGGCTCGTCTTCTGGTCTTGTGGGAAGTAACGAGTCGGATGAATACCTCCAGTTGCTTCGGGATTGATCGTTCCGAGAACGACCGTGGTCGTAGCTGGAACTTGGATTATGGTTGAATTATAATAAATTAGAATGTAATTAAAGTAAATGAGCCGAATCTCGACTAGCCTTTTTAATTATCGGTTAAGTTTGATTTTTTTAAATTAACAGTGATTATTACCTCTAGAGCTCCAAAATTTATTTAGGTGAGGGATTAAGACAAAAGAGAACCAAGAAAATAAAATAAACGCGAATCAAAATTGAGAAACTACAGAAACCGGATGTACAAATGGATTTCTAAAATAAGGAATGGACTAAGTTCCGCGACATAATTGTTAGACGTGCGATCGAAGTGTGTGGTATCGCGGTTGTAGGAAGAATGTCTGGTGATGCATGGCGGATTGATGAAATTCAGGCCGCCCAAAAAGCAAAGAAAGAAGCGTACATGAGAACTTTAAACATGGCAGGTCTTAACGATGAGGAAGGAAATAGACGTATAAATGATTACAGACACATAAAGAGGATCCTCAAACAATTATTTAAGGCAAGTAAAGATAATGTTAGAGCAGAAGAGGAGAAGAAAATACAAAACGACTTTGAAGGAAACCAGAAACTGCTTTATAAAAAAATGAAGGGAAATAAAAGTACAGAATTTGTCAGCATGAGAAATAGTAAAGGGGAAATGCTAAAAAAAAGTTTGAGGTTAGGAAAAAGGTTTTCTGTGCATTTGTTAACCTAATAAAAGCTTTTAACAAGGTAGATAGAAGTAAAATTTTGGAAGTCCTGAAAGAGTACGTAGTCAATGGATGAGACCCTATTTCGAAAAGACATAAGAAGCCACAGAAACACGAGAGCTTGCATGAAGAAATGCATGGACGTGACAGAAGCTAGAGCCTAAATCAAAATACCTTGGATACTAATGGACCCAATTGGGGAAGCTCACATGACGACGTGAGGATCTTCACTTGGGGTGATTGCAGAGTTATTTAAATAAATAACACTAGAATTCTAGATCAATTTAAAAATTCTACAACTCCTTCCTCACACAACTCCCTTCCCCGCCGAGTGAGTCACGCATACCCCGAAAGGGAAACGGCTTAATGGTGTATTAATAATAATAAAATTTTTATTTAATTGAATTTACAGATAAAATACGTTGTTCCATCGCTGCTCTGCACCAGTCCATAATTAAATAATTGCAGGTATTGCAACAAGACTCAGAAGGAAAAGTCTCGAGTGGTATTGAAATAAGACCACTGATGGGAACCTAGGCTCATTTCTTTCACATTGAAAATAACAGCCAGAAGTTATTCTATTTAAAAAGAGGGCACAAAAAAGTATACGTGCAATTATAATAATTTACAATTAACAGTTCGAAAGATAAATCGTAGATTCTGGCAAATCATTATTCATGTCAATCTTATAGCAAGGCTTAAATTGCGAAGTTGGATTCCTCTTATGTCACAGTTGATTAAAGATGATGAGAAATATGCGATTTTGCTGCAGAAAATAGGAAATGCGTAATTTACGCTGTAAGGAGTTCTTTTTCGTAGATAGAAACACGCCCAGGATACTTCGTTCACGCTCGTTTTCATTCGCGGAAAACTTGAAGTTGATTTGCTGTTACGAATACTGGCATTTGCTGTTACGAATACTGGCTGCTACTGTCGCTCGGAATTCATACTCGGCTACTGTAGGAATTTGCTGTTAAATTAACTACTGCCTTAGACGAAACAATTTCACGATGCTATTTTCCGCTGCAAATTGACTCACACATATACGCGATCCCCCAAGAGAGGCGCATCCATCTATAAGTTGGTCCGTGCCATTCACGCTGCAAGATTACTCGATCTTTTATACCTCAATTATCATTCCGAACCATTATTAAACTTACACCGCTTCATGTATCCACTGGTCTTATTCATTTTAGTTTGAAAATATACGGTAGCTTGTGCAACTGAACAAATCAAATGAAATCTGTTCCTACCACGCCATTCAGAACTTAGCGCGAATGATCGTGCGGGAACTGTACAGATTAAGGTTAATTTTCTAGAATATAGCGATATGAAGAAGGATCTTCCTTAATCTTCAAACAAGGTATAATTCCTTTAGCAAAGATCTAGAATTTTCGCTAATAGAACAGTGCACAAGAGAAAGAACTGTCCATTACCACACTTAAGATTTTCTTTCAAATGACATTTTGCAGTGGATCTAATGTTGTGTTTTTATTACAAAAAAACGACTTTTTATAAGGTGAAATTGAAAATTTATTATTCAATATTTTAAAGGCCAATCAGTTTTCTTATTTTCATCAAAATGTTAGACAATTAAGTCTAAGGCATTTCGGAAAGGTTAAAAATAGCCCTTAAGGCTGTATTTCTTATATAGACCGAAAACATTCACTTTAGATAAGAAAGAAAGTTCATTAAAATTCACAACCTTCCGTATTTCGTAAATGATTAATCTTTATTCGAAAAGCATGTAACATTTTAACAAAATTTTTAAAAGAAGTGATAGAAAATCCGTTCAGAAGCCAAATTTCAAGCGATAGTCACTAAAAATTTAAAACACGATTATATACAAACAAAAAAAGTTAGGTTTTAAATTATTATATTACATAATATTCATTTTTTATAATTATTTTTACACAATTGGCACACACGCTACGGATCTGAAATCTGCCTACACTATCCCTAAACCCGTATCCTGGTTATAAAATCTTTATAGGGTGCGCCTCCACCATCTTCGAACTAAAATTTGTTAAATTCAATGCTTCTTTTTAATAAATAATATTTCTGATAATTAATAAAGAGTTCAAAAGCTGATTGAAAATATTCGAAAGGCTATAATAGAACAATTTTATTTAGAAAAAATTTAGAATTGCATTTTACTTATTTCAAAAAGGGCTCGCTGATTTTTTCTTCAAATATTTAAAAACGTTCACTAACTATCAAAAAGTAAAAAAAAAATGAACAAAACGCAATTGAAAAAATTCTTTAATAACCTTCACGACAACAAATTATTTTCTGCTATACAAAAACGATGCTGCATCCCAAAAAAGAGTATTCATCCCTGTTAGAACTAAAAATGAAGTACTTTATTTTTCGCTATGTCCTAATGTTCAGGATTATCTTGCCAATAAAATATATTTTTGTACTAGGAAAATAAGAAGACAAGTATTTTTTTAATAGCATAGTGACATTTTCCACACCATTCTTGCAATTATGCAGATAGTTGTTAAATTTATATCTGAGAAGACAATTGCAATGTTTAAAATGGCAGATACAATACAGCATCGTAGTAAATACAAAACTTTGAGGAGTATTTTTCACGCATTTCATATAAAAAAATGGGTATGTAATAAGTGAAAATTAATATTTTCAGGCATCTTTCTGTTTCCAAAAACCGAATTCAAATTGTTACATCACTTAAAGGTCTAAATAAAGAGTTTCAAATAAAGACGAACGCCTAATGATCGAAATGCATTTGGTGTTCCTTTCATGACGGCAATTCATGTTCACGCCCGAGGCTGCTCAAATGACCAGCTATAAAATTTAAAATGAACCCGACCTGTAGTTGATCGGTCTGTTCGGCTGCCTTTTCTTTAAAGTATAGGTAAGTATGGCTGGCACTCGGTTGGTACTTAGCTTGTCTCCTCTCTCTTTCATTTTTTTCTCCTTTATTCTTCTCTCTTCCTCCTCACATTCATTCGCCTCTGTCGATATCTTTCTTCGGTATTTCATCTGTCCTCTTTCTCTCATTCGCCATTCTTCCCTCCTTTTAAATTTGAATTGAAGCACTGTCGTATTCTTACATCGCAATTCGCAATGTCACTTTCATCAGAAAAGTAAACTTCATTCTACAATTCATAAGAATTTTTCTTAAATTATACTTTGCAATTTCCTTTCATGTGAAATTTCCTTTGCTTCGTGTACAATATTACGTAGAGTGTTTGTTCGTGTGAGTGGGCGGGGATCGTCAACGGATTTTTTTACCCGCCCTACGTAGGGGGAAAAGTTATTTTTAATTTACCTAATAATACCAATAGTAATTAACGAATGGTCATTAATAGTAATTAAGCTATTAATATTAATATGATTGCATGTAATATTAATATGATTACATGTAATAATAATAAATTCACGAAATATTTAATAGATGAATAAACAAATAAGGGGTAATCCACAAAAAAACGTAAGGTGTTTTACTGACACACTTTCAAGCCTCCCTCACCCTATATAAGATACCGGGAGATTTGCTCTGATCATCTTAAATTTTACTAAGATTTTATAAACTTACAAGGTAGGTACTCCAAGTGTCTCTCGTCGATTTGATTATCCCTGATATATGTTGTAGTAATCGAAAAACTAAGCGAAATCTGCGGAAAAACACTTCTAAGAGGTGAAACAGTCCTTTAAAGATAAGGGTATCAAGTGTCGATGGTATAGTGTTTTGTGTATAATAACCAAATTTATTTCGATCAAACCTACTGGAAAACTTTTCTGGTGATGAATGATGAATAACCTAATTTCCTCAACAAAAAACAATGAAGGAGGTAAATCACCACTGCATATATTTAAATTAGTGCTAAAAATGTTTCAATTCGCAGTAAAATTTTTTTTTTTTAATTATGTGAATAACTACCCCTCAGCACTTTTTATTTTGGGTCAATGATGATATATACTTTCCATGCATAAAAACAGTTGGGAAGATAGTTTTATAACGAAGGAATTCTAATTAAGTCCAACCAATATGAATAAAAAAATAACGCGGGGGTAATGCACCCCTATATATTTTTATATGTGCTGAAAATTGCTAAATTCATGGGGAAAATTTTTTTTAACAAATATTTTGCACTTAATACAAAAATAAAATTGTTTTTCGACCATTTTTTTTAATAACGGGGGTAACTACTCTTAAACACTTTTGATTTTGTATCTATGATAATGTATACTTTCCAAATACAAAGGCAATTGAGAAAACATTTTTATAACAAACGAAGTAAAATAGTGACTATCCAACATGAACACAAAAAATACAGAGCGGTAACCCTCCCTCCCCCAATTATGTATAAAATTTCACAATAAGTCCAAATTCGAGAAAAAATCCTAAGAAAATACGTGTTGCACACAAAGAAGAGAATAAAGGTATTTATGTATCTTTAAGAAAAAAAGAGCACTGAAGGGAGGAACTTTTTGTTTAATTTTGTGTAATTTTAAGGTATGCGATGTCTGGTAAATGAATCACCTTTTTTTGCAGGGTAAAATTTATCACAGAATGTACAATAATAGAATAGCTGACAACAAATATTGAATAATTCAAAAGGATATATATTTTGTAGACAAAAATAATACGTTTAGGTCAAATTCACAATATTTTGAATTCTAAACAGTTAATCTAGACTTATTTTTCAAACGTTGGACAATTATGATATTCGACAAAAAAGTGTTTAAAACAATGATTTTTTACACCACGAACATCGAATCACCAAAGCTAAAGACCACCAGATTTTCGAATGTACCTGGTTTTTCTGCAATTTATCAGCTTTTAAACCATAAATATTTTGAAAAGTGAGTATATCTTAGAGAGCCTAATTGATTATTCACCAAAAACTGAAGCTTAATAAAATTATGCCTTTTATGTAAATTTGTATCGGAATTCATCAAAATATAGAATCGGAAAAGTGACGCACATCATTTTTCCAGACTCTGAACCCAAATATTTAAACACAAAATCAAAATTTGTTAAATTTTTTCTCAAGTACACAATATTTGTTAAAAAAAATTTTCCCTATGAATTTAGCAATTTTCAGCAGATTTAAAAATATTTAGGGGTAGATTACATCCGCGCATTTTTTTTATTCATATTGGATTGACTTTATTTTACTTCCTTCGTTATAAAACGATCTTCCCAACTTTTTTTTTGCATGGAAAGTATATATTATCATAGATTTAAAATACAAAGTGTTGAGGAGCAGCTACCCACTTTAATGTTTTTACCACTTTTTTGATGTAATAAGTCAACTTTATTTTTGTCTCAAGTGCAAAATATTTTTCTAAAAATTTTTTTCATATGAATTTAGCAATTTTCAGCACATTTAAAAATATCTTGGGGTGGTTTACCGCCATATAATTTTTGTATTCATATTGGATAGACTTCATTTTACTTCCTTCGTTATAAAACTATCTTCCTAATATTCTTTGTACATGGAAAGTATACATATATTATCATAAACCAAAAATAATAAGTGTTTAATAATAATAATTTTTTTTTTAAATTTGTTGGCGAAACACGTCAACTTTATTTTCGTTTTAAGTGCAAAATATATATATTTTTAAGCGTTTACTGTGAATTTAAACACTTGTAGCACAAATTTAAATATATTTAGGAGTGGTTTCCCTCCTTCATTTTTTTTGTTGAGAAAATTAGGTTATTTATCTTTCATCGCCAGGAAACTTTTTCCGTAGGTTAGATCGAAATCAATTTGGTTTTTATACACAAAACTATACAATCGACACGTGATACCCCTGTATTTGAGGGGCTGTTGCATCCCCTAGAAGTGTTTTTCCGCAGATAAAAAATTACGTGTCGCTTAGTTTTTCGATTACTACAACATATAACAGGGAGAATTAAATCGGCGAGGTATACCTGGAGTATTTTCCTTTTTAGAGACGCACTGAAACTTGGAATTAGGAACGATTTCGGGAATGGCGGACGGTGGCCTTGATCATAAATCCAGACCATTCGAGCGTAAACAGATAGGGTAAAATGAATAATTTCTGTTGGATTTGATCCTTGGATACAACCTGATGCAACTAACGTGCGGAAAGAGCAGCCCTCTTGCTGTTTGTCATGTTTGAGTAAACAGAGACTCCCGCGCTCCAGCATCAACAAAAAAGGCCATCCATTATAGAAATATCGTAAATGTGGACTGCTTCAATGAAAGTTTCAATGTACAATGTTGAGTCGAAATTTAAAAGTGTGTAGTCCGAAATAAAAAAAGGTGAAGGGGGACGATTACTTAACTTTCCCACACTTTTCGACACACATCAACATGAAAATTTAAAACATCACTTAGCACGAAAAATCATGAAAGGTGAACAGTAAAAAGTGGGAAGTAGAAAATTGAAAGTGGTCTAAAGTGACGTAACTGCCACCGAGTGGATAATGGACTTTATTTTCTAAGAAAAATTTTGAGTTTTCTAACGGAATACTTTTAATCCATTTCTATTATTGTATCACAGTCATTGCCCTTTTCCACTTAAATACTAAAAAACCCGAATAAGAAAATTCAACTATTGGTTATTGAAAATTTATTCTTTTCAGTTTCTATTATTCAATTTTTGGTTAAGAAATAATCTTTTTTGATTAAAATTTGTATTACTTTGTTAAAAATTCATCTATTTTCTTAAGCATTCGCCTGTTTGGTTTATAAATTTATCTCCTTTTGCAGAGATATAAATGTTTTGTTTCGAATTTCTAATTTTATAATAGTACTTACTATCAATCTCTGTACAATGTACATATAACGAATTAGCCAGAATTTTTCGAACATTTTTTAGGGGAAAAGTTGACATAGCTATGCAATTTCTTATAGGGGTATTACAATTCAACTAAAAAACAAGTTTGAGAACAACTAATCTAATGGACACAGAAATTGGTTAGCTTTCATTTTATGCTGTTGGAAAAAATGTACTTGATGAATGATCAAAAATAGAATATTTTACGTAATTTCGGATTTAAAAAATCCCCCCTCCCAATACCTAAAAAGCGTTACGCATTTTTCTCTCTTGAACTGAAGCTGGAAAATTGTCACTAGTTTAATCAGTATTTTAAATTAACACTGGTAAACCAGTGACTTTCCGAGTTGTACTGTTCACACCAGTAATTGGCTTAAATAAAACAGTGTTTCTGAATATACCAGTGATGCCAAATGATAGATTAAACCAATGATATAGCGCTCTACGCAGTCAAAAAATAAACCTCCAGTCGTCTGGTACTGGCCTTAATTGTTCAATAGTGATTTCGACAGAAATATATAGGGCCTGGTTGCAAGAAGTAGAGGATATAATATCTTTCGCTTAAAACTGTGGAGCCCCCTATCCACTTAAGTTTTGACTTTGAGCGACGCGATACGTTGACGTAATGACGGACCTACCTTGAGTTAGGCGCAATATCCTATGATATAGCAACCCAGCCTTCATTTATTGTTGTGAGAATAAAGTACAGTTTCTAACAGACGATTTTGTAAAGGCCAGCACAAAATTGATGAAGAACAAGTGTCATCTCTAACCAGTTGACGGGTGAAAACGCGTACGACCAGACGAATACTGGTGCTGAGCAACTAGATAACCTCACTGAGTAACCAGTGAACCCTACTGATTAAACCAGTGACTGAATTGCTCTGAGTGAACCAGTGAAATATCACTAATGTCAGTGATACACTTCATTTTGAAAGAGTTTTGACGGCCCTAAATTAAAAAGATTTATTTTGGCTTCGTGAACTTTCGAATTGACCAGTGAGCAGTCCCGTGGTTTGCGATCGACAGAACCGCTATGTTTTTTAATCCTTTCTTCATTCCTGCTCTTCCTTGCTCCTCTCCCCCGCCCCCTCTCTCTCACGCTCTCTTCACCCCGCCCCCCTCTCTCCCTCTCTATCTCTCCCTCGACCCTGCATCCATCTCCCTCGGTATCTCCCTGGTCAGTAGTGGTCACCCTCCACCTTTCTTTCGACTCGAACGGGTCATTCTTTTGTCGAGCGGGTTGCTTTTTATTCCGGCGTACACACGGTCCAAACGCCAGGATTTCAACGAGCGTAAACTTGTGGCTAATGAAGTCTCAATTCAGAGACTATGTGAACACTTCTGCAGATCCGAGATTCCAAAGTAGAGCGTGTTTTGATATTCGCCGCCGATGTCGGGATCGTTGTCGGATGTCCCTCTCATAGATAAATGGAGCTATTCAAGATAACGACGGGTTATCGACATTTCCTGAGAGGGAGATGCTACTATGTATGCAGCATAATCATTAGCGAGAGTCGCAACTTATTAGTCATTTGTTATCGACTTTATAGAGAATTTATAATAATAACTAGGACGTATCAAGCCATCACTTGTCATACAAAGATCTCTAATTGAAGAGACATTTTCTTAAAGGAAACATCTAATGTTTTTCTTGTATACAAAGAGCTTACAAACTCTTTTCTACATATTGTAGTTACTAACATTTGTACAGCGCGTCTCAGCAAAGTAGAATACAAAAAGTACAGAAGGTTTGACATTCTTATAATAACCTTAAAATTGTTTAAAACAGCTTAGAAATTATTCAAAAGTAATTTCGTGATAAGGGCATAAAGTGCCTAATCCTATATGTTATTTTAAATTAAATTTGTGATGCACATCCCTATTCAAAAGATTAAGTTAGTAGACCTAGTACTTTTTGCCTAAAGAATTGTAACAGGGTTATTTTGAATTACGTTATTAATCGGGAATATTATTATTCACCTATTTTATAACTTTGAAATGTTACTCGGTAATTTTATTATTTAGGAATCTTAGTAATCGGGATAAAAAACTTAAGAAATTCAAATGAGATTAAAACATTCCAATTCAAGAGCTGTAATATTTGGAAATTTTATTGTTCAGGAATTTTTATATAATTCGGAAATGTTGTTATTCGGGAATTTTAATATTCGGGGATTTTATGACGTACTTAGAAATGTTCTTATATTGCAGTTTATTCAAATTACAAAATTTATTTTTAAAATCTATATATGTATATATATACCCTATTATCGTATACTATTTTCATTGAAAGTTGGAATACCCTGCTCGTGATGGGTTTGTTGAGGAATTTGGTGGCTCTCTCTCTCTCTCTCTCTCTCTCTCTTTCACCATTATGTATTTTGTTTCGACTATTCCCAGGAATTTTTCAGCTAGAAATTGCATGAAACTTTTTAATCTTTAGATTTAACAACATTTTTCGAAATTCCCAAATTTCGTAACAACTCGCTGGAATCAAAAACATTGCTTTCTTACTAGAACGAATTTTCCAGAAGTCTCTAAAGGCCGACAAGCACTCACATAAAAAAAAATGTACATATCCGGTGGACCCCAACAAAACATCAGTATCTTTTGAGTCTTTGACGTATACACTTGTATTGTTTACATTCTAAATTCTGCCCAAGCTCTGATCGCGAAAATTAAATGGTGTCAAGCTAGAATATTCAAAGACGAGCGAAAAGATAAGTTTATTTGATCATTTACTATTAAATATTATTTACTATAAAATAATTATTTGCGATAAAATTTTGAAATCTTGTTAAAGTTCGCTGGAATGGAATAAATTTTGTTTTTTTTTCTTAGAATATATACAAAATTCATTATAATTATAATTGGGAATTATATGATTCGTGAATTTCATTACATAATCGAAAATTGTATTATTCTTAAATTTTATTGTCCTGAAATTTGATTATTCGGGAATTTATAAATCAGAAATTTTATTACTTGAAAATTTTATGATTCGAGAGTTTTAGAATTCGGGAATAAATAACACGAAAATTCTAGATCAATCTAAAAATGTAAACGGCTTAATGATGTAATAAGACAAATAATAATAAACAAGGCCTGCTCGCTTAAAATGAACCAGCGAAATCTCACTGAAGATTTGCAGTTATATCTCATTGGCTGAAGCAGCAAAAAAGTGTGTCACTAGCAAGCAGTGAGATTTCACCTATTCTCTCAATAGTTAAATCAGTTAAGTTCACTGGCTACTCAATATACCAGCAGCCAACTGTTCATACGAGCTGTCGTTCTTCATATTTACAAAATGTTTTTTTGAAGCCGAAATTCACTCTTACAACAATAAATGAGGGCCAAGTGAGATTAAAAATACTGATTTAACCACTAAAAATTTTACTGGTTCAGGTCAAGAGAGTACATTTTCATGTATTTACATAGCAAAGTCCTTACTACTATTTCCCTTAGGATTCAACTATTTTTCCTCGGATCAGACACATAAAGCACATCTCTGTGCAAAAAAAGTCAGTAGATCTACATAGTATTTTTGAATTTAGACGAAATATATGAAAAAATACACATATACTAAAAATATAAAGGTTTCAAATGGATTAAAACTGTTAATATTGAACTTCTGTTTTTTCTAAAGGATTTCATGTATCAAAAATTACCCAGCGCGCTATTTAAAAAGTAGGGTAAGTTGAAGAACGTGGACATTTTTGGAAAACGTTATAATTTAGTACCTAAATTGATATGGATTCAATTTTTCTTGTGAAGAAGGCGAAACTAAAAGATTGATCTGCGTATTACATATTTTGCCATTACATCATCAATTACATTTTGCTTTCTATCGATCGATATACACTATAAACTTCCCATTACTCACTTTTCTCCTAATAGATCACTTGCGCAACCTAAGTAATTTTTTTCATGTAACTAGAATTGAAATATAGACAAATTTTTAAATACTCCAGGTGTTCCTCTCCGATTTGAATCTCCCTGATACATGTTTCAGCAATCTAAAAACTAAACGACACGTACCTTTTTTTATCTGAAAAAAACACTTTATGGGGGTCAAAACA
>JAAAKG020209223.1:0-22741 GCA_010014905.2 Druon quercuslanigerum | reverse complement strand
ATTAAATAAAACTAATTTCTCGATAAATTAACGTTGAAATAAAAGTATGAACCTTCCACTAGAATAGTTGAACTTTAAAGCAAAAAGATTAATTTTTAACTAAAAAAGAAAATTTTTCAACCAAAAATGGAAAGTTAAATTTTTAGTATAAAAAATAGTGTTCAACAAAAGAGGTGAATTCTTAACTAAAATAATAGAATATTTTTAGCTAAATTTTGTAAAAAAAAAATTAATTTTCAGCCAAAGTAAAAAAAATTTTTAACGAAATTTCAACGAAAGAGATAAATTTCCAATTAAAATTATGAATCTTCAACCAAAAAAATTAATTTTTAACTACAGAATATAACTGTCAACCAAGTAATTACATTTTTATTCTAATAAGATGAATTCCGAACGAAAAATGAAGTAGTTGATATTTCAACCAAAAAGATTTTTATTGAAAATGAGAGACAAAATTACAAAAAACTGTTGAATTTCCGATCAATAAGATGAATTTACAATGAAGAAGAATAATTTTTCTACAAAAAAAAGAACTTTCAACCAGATATACATGAATTTTCAAGTAAAAACGATCAATTTTCGACCAAAATTAGAATAGGTAAATTTTCAGTTGAAAAAATTTAAAAAAAAATGAATTTTCAACGAAATAGTTACCTATAGTAATATGAAGCTACTTTTACAAGTAAAGAATCACTGTTATTTAATATAATGTTACAATTAAAAAAATGAAACACGCTCTTAAAAAAATTCCGTGACTTAAAGAAAAAATCCCTGATAGTTCCAGGTTTTCCCAGGCATATACAAATTCCCTGATAATTCTAGGTTTTTGAAAATAATTGAACAGCGAATTCTGGAAATAAAAATATACTTTTAAATTTGAACAGAGATTTTTTTAAATGTCCTTTTTATAAATCGAAATTAGATTTTTTTCAAAAATTTCCTGTTCCATGTAAAAAAAATAGCTGTTACAAGACAAAATTATCATTATTTACTAAATTCCCTATTCCAAAAAGAAAATTATGATTTTTTACGAAATTCCCTGTCCCAATTGTCAAAATTATATTTCATGATTGAAATTCTCAGTAAAAACTAAAAACTATAATTTTTTACTCAAATTCTCTGTCCCAAAATAAAAATTATAATTCTTCACGGAAATTGCCTCTCCTAAACTTAAAATTATATTTCTTTAATGAAATTACATGTCAAAAATTATAATGAAAATTAATTTTGAAAATTCCTTGTTCCAAGTCAGGATAATTGTAATAATTCTTCACGTGATTTTTTTAATTTTTCTTTTATTTACTTCCTATCGAAACTCAGAAGTATAATTATCAGAAAAGTAATAAAATGTATAAAATCATTTTTAATTTACACTTCTGCAATTTAAAAAATCTTACTGTAACTGAGACCAAGAATTATTTTTTAGTGAATAGCTTTTCCTGCAATTTGCTTTAACAAATTTAAATAATCTTGTATTTTGTTGATGCAGGGTTCGAAGTTCATAGATAAAAAAATATTTTAAAGAGTGGCATAAATTTGAGATAGTGGCATGAAATTTTTTTTTAAATAAACTTTTATTTATGTAAATCATGCAGGCCTCTATCTACTAGAATGATTAAGAAAAATTTGGGCAAGCGACACAAGACACATGGAATTTACCGTTGGAAGTTGAATTTCAAATTAAAAAAGACAACTCTTCATCCAAATTGTTGAATTTTGAACAAGATCAATTTTCATTCAAAAATGGACAATCAAAAATTCAGTTGAAGGAATTAATTTTTAACCGAACTGATAAATTATTAAATAAAATGACGAATCTTCAACTGAAGTAATTGAATTTTATACCAAAAAGATAAATTATTAACCATAAAGATTAATTTTCTACAAAAAGGCGATTTTTTTCACAAAGTTCAACGATTCTTAGGTCAAGATGTCCAGCTTTTCCAGGTCTTATTTTTTTACATCAAATAATGAAATAACCATTTGTTATAGATGTAAAAAATGCGCAATTTCATTCTTTATTGTCCAACAACTTTTAAAGAAAGCAGAACCATAAATAAACAAATTTTTATTTTTTTGCGAACATAAGTCGTCCTTGAAATCCTTGAAATCTTTCGAAATTCTTAAAATCTTTCTAAAATCTTGTAATTTCTGTGAAATATTTTGGGACCCTTTTAAATTTTTGTAAAAGATTTGAAATACTTGAAATGTTTGTGAAATTTTTTGAAATATTTGAGAAAGCTTTTTTAAGCCTTTGATTGTGAACTCTTGTGTGTTCGCTAAAAATCACTGAAATCGTTTGAAATCTTTTTAAAATTGTTGAAATCTTTTGAAATATTTATAAAAATTTTAGCATTCGTTTGCAATCATTGAAATATTTGAAATCGTTTAAAATCTTTTAAATATTTTGAAATCTTTAAAATCTTGTGTACTGTGCCCTTTTTGAAATCCTTGAAATTCTGGTATTGTTTTAAAATTTGTCTGCAATCTTTGTGAAATGTTTCTGAAATAATGTGTATTCATTTAAAATCATTAGAAATGTTCGAAATCTGATGTACACGTCTTTTTTAAATCTTTGAAATTCTTGCAATCTTGATGAAATGTTCAAAATCCCTGGGAAAATTTGGTAAAATCTTTAAAATCTTTATCAAATCTTTTGAAATATTTTTGTCATTTTTTTCAATCGTTTTTATTCGTTGATATCATTGAATTATTTTAAATCTTAGTGAAATCTTTTCATATCTTTTAAAAATTTTTGCAACCTTTTGAACTCGTTTCAAATCTTCTAAATGTCTTAAAATCTTAAAAATCTGATGTGCTGCAAGCTTTTTCAAAGCTGTAAAATCCTTTAAATCTTTTGAAAGTTTTAAAAGCTTTGTGAAATTGTGGAATATTTGAAATCTGGTGTGCATGCCTTTTCTTATATCTTTCAAATCTTTGTGAAATGTTAAAAATCCTTTTAAATATTTTCAATCACTTTAAAACATTTTGAAACCTTCTGAAATCTTTAGTAATATTTTGTAATTTGGTGTACAGTGTACACTCAAAAAACAAACGCTGAAAACCTTGATAAATCCGTTATATGTCCTGGCTCATTTTAGTTCTGAAACTAAATTAACATCGAAATTTCGGCTAATAATTTTTATAATTTGTAAGTTGAATATCAGCAAATAATGTATACTTTAACATTATATATTTGTGGATATGAAATTAAAAACATATAGAATGATTCACAATATTAAAGTTAAATGTATTCTTTAATGAATAAAAGATAAATGATATCTTGATAAAAACAAGATTTTTAGTAGCAAGATTTCTTCTAAGCGAGATGTTTCTTTCATAACACTTCATTCCCTGACATTTTCGAACTATTTTTCTGGCACTTGGCCTATGATAACTGATTTCAGTAGGTTTTTTTTCCAGTAGAAACTGAATCCGGAAACGGAAGTAGAGAATTGGCTCTAGTTTCAGAGAAAAACGGGGTCAATGCCCCTAAAAACATGTTTTTTTTCATTTTAAGAGGACCCTGCTAAGTGGGATGAAATAGAACCTTGGCAAGAACCAAGCTTTCATTTCATCCATCTTAGAAGTTTCTATTGGCTCACGTTGGATTTTTACAAGTCCTCAAAAATGGCCACAAACAAGTTTTTTGGGGGACGTTTGACCTCGTTTTTCTCCAAAACATAGAGCCAATTCTCTACTTCCGTCTTCGGATTCAGATTCTACGGGAAAAAGCCTATCGAAATCAGTTATCATTGGCCAAGTGCCAAAATCTCATGTCGGACAGTGAATAGTCTAAACGATTTAAAGAATCTTTCGAATTTCAATAAAATAACTGTTTTAAAAGAAGAAAAAAAAAACATTTTAATTCAATCAAGAATCAAAGATCAAAGAGAATTTCAGGTTTTCAAGGTCGCTGGACACCCTGACTTGAGATAGTAGAGATGTTATTTTAGCCAATCATCGAAGATTGAAAATATTTTGAAAGAAAAAATAGTGACATCACTCGAAAAGTGTCAAATAATATGAATAACAGCGTTAATCTGAATCCTGTTGATGGCATCAACAGCTTGAAGCTTACTAATGAATTAAAAAAACGGTAAACATACCAATAATGTACACGAGCCATGTGAGTTGTCCCTCCTGAATAGTGATATCAATTTGCTGCGTAGAAGTGGCCGTTTGCGTCATCAGTTCCTGATAGGTCCTAGCAGTTTGGTCGAAAAGTTGAACCAGAAGGGTACACGTCTTTTGGTACTCGCATCTTCCGATTACCGAGAGCTGTTCCAATTGTTGTTGAATCATGCCCAAGTCATCAAGGGGATCTTCCAAGCCTTCTCTGACTACAACCGCCACTGACTTCAACCTCGAAGTGATATAAGCATTCGAGACTTCCGGCGTGTACGTTTCCAATAAATGCGGCTCGGAAGATTTCACGTAAGGAACTGAAGCTACCATTCTTTGCCAGAGACTCAACAGATAGTGAACACTGTTCGGGGCAAACTGCCACATTTGGAGGCTTTGAACAGTGAATTTTGCGATCAGTTCTATGGCTTCTGGATAGTTTTCAACCAATACCAATTCCCCGAGTTGGTAATTGCTCTTCAGTCGAGCCAATAGTCTGCAAAACTCATGATAGTTTCCTGGATCACTGAGACCTTGGGGATTTCGGAGGATGTGTTTCACTCCATTCACTAAATGTGTTAAAAACTTTGCTCTTTCACTGTTTGAAAATAAACTTCGTCTAACAGACGCTATCTGGACTAAACACGAGAGAGCTAGAGAGGACAAAGTATTGGGCAGACTGTGATACAAATCGAAAAATAGCTTCAGCGTTGTAAAATCGAGAAAAGCGGGCCTCCAGCTGGACGGAATTTGCACGGTGCACAAATCGTCCGAGCTTTCATCCGTCGATGTTCCAATGAAATCGAATGTTAAACAGTTTTGCGCAAGTCTTAATAATTGCGTCATTAGCCCATGCTGTGGAACACAAGAGATGTTAATGATATTTTTCAATAACAGTTAGGGACCCTACATAAATTACGTAACAAGATTATCTTTTTTCAAATTTAAGAAATTTAAAATCCTATTTAACGTTCAAAAATTGCAATTTGAAAAAAGACAAAAATAAAAAAAGAGGAAAGAAGAATGATAAGGCAACTAAGCAAATCCCCTTTATTATCTTTTCTATTTCTTATGACTTTGTTATTTTTATTATTATCAAATCACAACAAAAACACATTTGTAAAAAATAATCACCAACTTTTTGGCACTCGTACAACTCCCTTAATAAGGCAGGAAAATTTTTAGCATGTAGGAACAGCAACGAAACCACGATGCTCTCAACCTCATTTTAATTTTAAGGAAAATTTTTATCTTTTTTCAAATTACAATAGGAACATTTTAAGGTGGTTGTACACGTTTGGTCGTTGGATTCTTAGTTTTATTTTGAGGATTTCTGCACATTATCCTTTTAGATATAAATCTTATTATTCGGTTGAAAATTCAACAATTTTTTTAAAAAGAAATCCTTTTAGGTTGAAAATTCAACTCTTTTCGTATAACATTAACCTCTTGTTTAGAATTCAAATTTAGCTGCTGATAACTCAACGGAAATCTTTTTGGATGAAAACTATTTTTTCTTAGTACAAAAATTGCATCTTTATTGGATAAAAATGCAACTGTTATGTTAAAAATTTAACTATTTCCTAGAAATTTTACTTTTCGTTTGAAATTCGTATTTTTGTGTTGAATAGTCGATTTAAATCTTTTTGAATGAAAATTAAACTTTTTTCTTTTAAAATTGTCTTTGATTTAAAAATTCATCTGTTTTAGTATATTTTTTATTTTTCTTGGAGAAAAATGGAAATATTTAGTTAAAAATTTAGCGGACAATTAACATATTGTTTACAGATCTTATTTGGTGCTGGAAAGTGAACTGGAACCTTCTTTGGATGCAAATTTAGCTATTTTTAAAAATATTTCTTTTAATTCATCTGTTATGGAAGAAATTTGATCTTTCTTGAATAACAATGCAACTGATCGGTTGAAAATTGAACAATTTTATTGAAGTCATACTTTTTGGTTCAAATTCTGCTTCTTTCTTGAAAATTAACTGTTTCACAGAAAATTTACTTTTTTATTAAATTTAATATTTTGGTCTTCAAAAAAGAACTGAAATCTTTTCTGGATGAGAATTATAATATTTTTTTGAAAATTAGTTTTTTTTTTTAATTCAAACCTCATTTGTTTTAAGAGAAATTGCATCTTTCTTGGATAAAACATCGACTGCGGGGTTGATAATTAAACTATTTTTTTAAAAGTCATACTTTTTGGTTGAAAATTTAACTATTTCGTAGAAAATATACTTTTTATTTAAAATCTATATTTTGTCGTTGAAACATGAACTGAAATATTTCCTGGATGAAAGCTCAACTTAAAAAAAAAGATTGTCGTTTTTTATTTAAAATTCATCTTTTTTAGTACAAATTTCACCTTTTTTTGATAAAAACTAATAAGAACGTAACTATTCGGTAGAAAATTCAACTATTTTGCTAAAGTCATCCTTTTTTTGTTGAAATGGCAGTCTTTTTGATTTGAAAATTCATATTTTGATCGGGAAAAATCAATTGAAATGTTTTTTTAACTGAAAATTCAACTATTTTGTTTGAAATTTTTTTTTATGAAAATGCAACTTTTTGGTTTAAAATTATTCTTCTTTGCTTAAGTATTCAACTATCTTGTGTATGCTTGTGTTTGAAAGACTTGGTGTTAAATCACTCTGTTAATAAATCAGTCTTTTGTTGAAGATTTACATTTTTAGTTAAAAATTCATCCCTTCGGTTGAAAGTTTAACTATTTTAATAAAAATTAATATTTTTATTCAAAATTCAACTATTAGGGTAATAGTTAAACTACATTGATAAAAAAAAATTTTAACTGAAAAAGTAACTTTTCTATTGTTTTCAATTAATCTTTTTTAGTTGAAAAATCTTTATTCGGGGAAAAGTAATTTTCTGTTTGAAATTTTATTATTGTTGGGTAAAAATGCATCTTTTTGTGGAAAATTAATTTTTTGCTGAAAAGTCATACTTTTTATTTGAACATTTCATTTTTATAGAGAAAATTCGTCTTTTGGCTTGAAGGTTCAACAATTCAGATAAACATTTATGTATTTCTTGAGTGAAAAAGCTTTATTTGTTGAAAATTCGCCGTTCTGGTTTTAAAATTTTTCATTTTTCCTATGATTTTCACCTTTTTTGATTGAAATATAAACTATTACACTTTTTTTAGGGATTTATCTTTTTAAGTTGAAAGTTCAAGTATTTTGTTAGAAAGTTATCCTTCATAGTAGAAAACACATTTTTTGTTTAAAATAAATTAATAAATATAAAATTTGTATCTGAAATAATGTTTTGTTCCATATATAAAAAATTCTATTTTAAAACTAATGGATCAAATTAAGCGAAACGGACCACAAAATTCTTTCTCTTGGATTACTAAGATACCTACGTTTTTCGATATAGATACAGAGTAATTTTTTACCCCCTATTTTTTGTGTATGCAAAATTCCACTGATTTTGCAAATAATTGCGAATTGAATATTGACGTATTCAATTTTTGATTTATTCGTATCTCGTGCACGAATAGAGATAATTGAAACATTTTTTTAAATGAACCTAAAAACTTTATGTTTTTATTTAAATTAAGAAATCTGTAAACATTTAATTTCTTTAAGTTATAAACCATTTTTTTAACGATTTCAAATAAAACCGTCTTCTCGGTTTCGCATAACAATGTGATTGAATTCTCTTTATGCGTAAAACGTCACCGAGTATTTGAAAAAGTCAATAACCTTTTATATTAAGGAAATTATTCATGTTTTTCTGACTTATCTTTTTTTAAATATAGGCTTGTAAAGAATGGTGAGACGGAACTTTTTTCTATTTCTGTTTTTTATCAGATGAGTATTTTTAATAATAAGCATGAAGAACTGAAAAAATCGGCCCTAACTTAAATTCATTTTTAAGAAATAAATCAACGTATGTAAGTTGGAAAAATATTATCGGAATTGTTTGAAACTTTCATGTAGACACGAGATATTCTCTAGCGATGCCTACAAAATTGAAGAAAACACTGAAAAATGGCTATTGTTTAATCATATTTAATTGCAAAAGAGATTGAAAGAACTTTCAGTCAGAAATTGTTCCAGATCATTAAAGGAAGATTTTTTGAAATTTGCACATGGATCCATTTAAAATTGATAGCTCCGTGAACACTCAGCATCAGCAGGCAGCGTGTTCGCTGTTGGTGGCGTGGCATGCTTTCTTGTCAAATGAATATTTCCGGCAATTGTTTGCAAAATAAGTGGAGTTTAGGGTGTAAAAAAAGTACTTGTGCCTCGATCGAAAAACGTAGCTACCTTAGTAATCCGAGATAAACTTATTGTGACCCGTTGCAGGATGCCTAATTCTATTAGCAATAACTAGCAAAACATTTCTGGAAAACTACAAATTACCTTCAGTAAGTTTTGTTACAGTTAGTTAATGGGGGGGGGGGGTATTCGAGAGGCCCTATTATCTGGTACGTAATCTAAGAACGGCGCCTTAAATTACAAAGTCGAAATGATTTTAATTTACCTGAGCTTCATCATTGAAGTTCAAATTTTTGCAGTTCTCACGAGCAGTACCCAATAGTGAACAGGATAGTCTAAATATTTCAAAAAGCTGAGTATCCCTAAAACTGCTAGCGATTTTCCTGTGCTTCGTGAGGGATCTATTTGCATCCGCCTCCGATATTTGATTCATTTCACAAGTCAATTGAGACAGCAATTGTACTCCAACCATACAATGTTCGACAGATCCCTGAACAATTTATATATAAATTACTAGGTACATTTTAGACTCAAAAACAAGTCAAAAAGTTCTCTTAAAGCAAAACAAAAATAATCAATTTCAGCCCGTAAACTAAACGACTCAACATTTTGCAAGAGAAATTGTTGACTTTTTTTTAGTCTAGAACCTGCCGATTATTTTTACAGGTATACCTGTTAAAATAATCTACAGATATCTATAGATAAGTTTAAAAAAGTTACTTTGAAGTTAATCAGGCCTTACGGTCATTATTACTGATAAAATTTGAATTCTTTTCAAATAGTATTAATAGAAACGTTTTCAAAATCGAGGACATATGAATTCTATTTCCTTCAAATTTCGATAACAAATTTAATTACTTACTAATCTCAATTTACAAATTATTTACTAATTCTAGTTAATAACTTTGATAGACCAAATAGTTTCAATTTTTCTTATCTCTAACTACAGTTTCGATTTTTTCCATTAAAATCGCGACTGGAAAAAAAGGAAATAAGGACCAGATAATGAGGCCTGAGTAAGATATTTAATTTTCTGAATATTCAGTTAATTTTATTATTTTAAATTACAAACCTGAAGAAACTTCGTAACATCGCTGACAACATTTCTGAATACAAATTCATCTTTATCTGAATCAAACCATCCAAGCTTTGATATCCGAGCAAACAGAGTGACCAAAGCTTGTATCACAAAATTTGGCAGCTTTGGTTGAGTTGCCAGGTAATTCAATACGTAGTTTCCTGTATGAGAAGTAAGGTAAAGGCTAATAATAAAGTTCTTTTTTTAATAGTTTCAGACCCCGGACTCACTTTAGAGATTGAAAATAGTGTAGTGTCACAAATTTAAAAAAATATTGTCAAGAGTGTCACACAATTTTTCAACAATTGAAAATGAACTTAAAATTTTATTGAAAATGCTATTTCCAACTGAATTAATAGAAACCAATAAGAAAATCCAACTATTTTTGGTTGAAAGTTCATTCTGTTTTGTCGAAAATTCGTCGTTTTGGCTTGAAAATGCAACTATTTTGTGAATTTTTCATTCATTTAAACATATAAACTAAAAAGGCATATATTTCTTTAAAAACTTCATCTTTTTGGTTTTAGCTAAAAATTCAGCAATTTGGTACAAAATGTATGCATTTTGTTGAAAATTCGTCTTTTTTGGTAGAAAATCAATTTCGTTGTTGTTAAAAAGCAAGCATTTTGTTAACAATTCTTCTTAGTTCGTTAAATCCAACCTTCATTTGATGCAATATCAACTATTAAATTTTTCATTGAAAATTTAAATCCCTGGTTAAAGTTGCACTGCTACTTTCTTAAAAGTTTACTGTTTTGATTAAAGATTCATAGTTTAGTTTAAAAAAATTCTGTGGGTAAATATTAATTTTTTAACTCAACATTTAACCCTTAAAATGATTGGTTTTTAATTAACTTTTTTGTAAAAAAATACATATTCTCGGGTTGAAAATTAAACGGTTTTATCGAAAATTTACATTGTTGGCTTGAAAATTCACCTACTTTGTACTAATTTACACTGTTTTGTAAAAAACTCGTTTTTTTATTGAAAATTAATTCTCCTCAATGTAAATGTAACGACTCCGGTTTTGGTTTCGAATTGATTTTTTTATTTAAGAATTTAACAATTTAGTCTAGTTGTAAAATTTATGTAACTTATTGAAAAATCGACTATTTTGTTGAAAATTCGTTTTTTGTAGGTAAAATACCTACATTTTCTTTTCTTTTTTTAGTTAAAAATTAATGTATTAATTTAAGATTGAACTATTTTGTTAAAAAATGAAACAAATGATTTAAAATAAAATTATTTTATGAAAAATTCAACGGTTTGACGATAATTAGTTTTTTTTAATTGAATTTTCAACTATTCGGTGTCACATTGAAAATTGAACTCTTTGTTAGAAATTTATGTATTTTGTTAAAAATTCGTATTTTTTCGTAGAAAATTGCTCTTCATGTTCGAAAATTCATATTTTTTGGTAAACAATTAATCTTTTTAGTTGAAAATTTAACTACTTCATTTTTTGTTAAATAAGGATCCTTTTTAATAAAAAATTCAACTATTAGGTTAAAAATTTTAAGAAACTTACAAAGTATAAAGTAAAAAAAATGAATCAAATAAAATTCGGACTAAAACCATATAAATTGTTCAAATTGCTCAGTTGAAAATTACCATAATTTAAATTTTTTTTTGTAGAATATTCGTCCACTCTGGTAGAAAATTACTCTTCTAGGTTGAAAATTCAACTATATGGTTAAAAATTGATGTATTATGTTGAGAATTTATATTGTTGGGTAGAAAATTCATCTTTTTCTTGAAAAATTTAACTATTTGGTTGAACATTCAACTGTTTGATTGAATGCTCCAGCTTTTGGCTTGAAAATTCAACCATTTTTATGAAATTTATTTTTCGTATTGCTTAAAAAAAGTGTAAAATAGAGTCAAAAGATGTTGTGAGTCCGAGGCCTGCAGTTTAAACTATTTTAAACGATTTAATTAAATTTCAGATTAAAGAATCGCTTACTTATATCAAGTCTCTGTTGTAGACTAAGTCCTTGGGCAGACCTCGAGACCAATTTCGTCAAGGTGGTGGCTGCCAACAATTGGGCATAAGGCGAATCCCCGCGATCCAATAGTAACTGGCATTTTGTAAGAGTATCGGGGGCATTTTGGAAACCAACAAGGGCTTTTTCAGCCTCAGCGCGATGCGCAGAGTCCTGAGACTCATAAAGCTGCTTGCAAAGTAATTCTAGTTGTCGTACTTCCTGTATATGATCCATTTTTAATGGAAGGATTCAGGCTCTTATGTTCGTACTCAAAAATCGGCGTCTCTGAGGGGTACTTTTCATTGTCTTCGATTTTAAAATCTCCAGATTTATTTCATTGTGGCGTTAATCTCGAGCTTTACGAAATCCTGCGCTGAAAATTATTCCTCGGTACCTTTCATGTTATTATCAATTAGACTACAATCAACACAAAACTCTACATTTTTTAGTAGCCCTGAGACTTTCTAGTGACATTTCATTTACAAAAAAGTGACCAAAAACAGTTTCTGGGTAGCCGTTGTAATTAAAGAAAAAAATCCCGACCATCTCCCATTTTTTTCCCTGGTTTACCACAATTTTTCACGGTCAATAAAATTAAAACATTCGAACTCTAAAGCTAAACATTTTTCCATCTTAAGTAATCAAAAATAAATCACATATTGAAGCACTCAAAGAGGAACTCTTGATATTTAAATGATTAAAATCTAAAGTTTAAAAGTTTTTTATTTCAAAAATATGATATTTAAATGCTCAATAATTTACACTATAAAATGGAAGTTAGGTACCAACACTTTTCAATTAAAAAATTCTTAATTAAATACAGATAAACAGCAAAACTAGGAATTTTTCACTTTTACTAATTATAGAGTTTCTCACTGCTCTAAATTTAACAATCGATCAATAAACTAAAAAAATTTCAAAATTATATTATTTTAAGCAATTTTAAGGTAGAAACATTAAAAATTGAAAAATAAAATTATTTTTTTAAACTGAACACTTCTTGAAGTAGAAGTTAAATTGTTTTCATTTTAAATAGTTCAAACAACCTTAAAAAGCTTTAAAGTTTTATTTTTAAATCTTGAGAAATCCAGAAAATGTTTTAAACTTTTTTAAATTTAAAATTATTTTTGAGATTTTTTCAGAATTCCGAAACATCTGTTTAAATTAATCGAATTTTTCTTACTAGTTTTAGAAAATTCAGCTTATTATTTGTAGAGAAAAATTTAAGTTGTTTTAAGTTTGGGAAAGATTCAAAATTAATTAAAAATTAAAAATAATTTCAAATACTTTAAACGTAGTGTGCCTGTATAGAAAAAATTTGTTTATTCGTACCGAAATTTTGGTGCGAATAACCACAATCTAATTTAAAAAGAAATGTACATTTTTGCAGATTGCAAACAAAAAATTTAGTAGATTTTTAAGAATTTTAAAATCTTTTAAAATATTTTTTTAACGTAAAAACCCATTTTCAATTTCCCTAGAAATCTTAAGAAAATGTTTTTATTCTTTGTAAGACTTTAACAATTCTTAAAAAACTCATGAAGGTTTTGCTTGAAATCTGCAAAAATCTAAATTTTTTTAAAACTTAGATTATGGCTATTTTCACCGTAATTTCAACACGACTAGCCGGATTTTGTCGGAACATATGCTTTGTTTAAATTATATGAAACCATTTCAAATTTTTTCTACAAATAATAAGTGTTCAATTGTTATTTATACGTCCGAATGAAACAATTTCACTTACAAAATAAACATGTTTTAAATAGAACAATTAAAATTGTAATGTTTTAAGTATAAAAGCTCTTAGAAATTTTAACGATCCAAACGCTTTCTATTTCAAACAATTCAGTTTCACATTATTTACTTTTAAATATTTGGTTTTAATTTCCTCGTACTTAATAAGGAGTAAAATCTGGCTAAATATTAAATAGCTATTTTTTCTCAAAATTAAAAACTTTCAAATTGAATGGGTTGAAATTAGAATATTTCAGACTGAAACAATATTTTTCACCTAATAGAAGCCTTTAACTAAGATTATATTATTATGAAGCTATTTTTAAGTTAAAAATAGTTTACAAAGTTTTAATCGAGTTTTTGCATTTTTTTAATGACTAAGACTTTCAAATTAAAGTCGTTTAACTTTTAACGTTAAAACCTGGAAATTCATAAATTTTGAACCGATTTACAATCGTTTTGTCAAATTAATTATTGCTCACTCTTTAATACTAAAGTACAGATCTATTTTAAAAATAATTCATTTATTTATATTTGCAATTGATAAAATAAAAATATTTTTATCCATAATTTTCAAATTAAAACGCTTTTAATTTTAAATTACTTATGTCTTCAAGCCTTCGTTTTAAAATCCTTTAAATTAAAAATGTACGCTTAAAAATAAAAAATCTTTAAAGAATAAGATTAGCAGATCAAGCATTGTAAACTGAATTATAAAATTAGAGAAAATAACAATTCAATAATTTTTTTAAACTTTATAAGTCATAACTTTAAACACATTTATTAAATCTTTGAATTGTTCAAATAATCAGGTACTTTCACTTCCATAACCAGCCCTATGTTGCTAATATCTTCGTAAAAACTAATTTTTTCTATATAAGTGTATTGGAAAAATAGTTTTTATTTGTTAAGAACTATTTAATGACATAATAAAATGATAGTAGTTATTATTTATTACGAAGATATTACAGAAATAAAGTTTGGTTCTATACATTTGATCCATTGTTTACCACTCAGCTTTAACGAAGTGAAGTTAGCTGATGGTTGAAATGAAAATACCTAATAGGGCTTTTATATTGAAATTCTACCATTTTAAATTCTTCGATTCACAAGCATTCAATTTTGAACGCTTTTAATTCCAAATTTTTCAATTTCAAAAACATTAAATCTGAAATTGTTAAGTTTTGAATGCTCTAATCTAAAACTGTTTAATTGTTCTCTAATTTAAAAGATCTCAAAATAAAAATCATGCAAATATGAGCCTTTAAATGGCAAAATATAGGCACGATTTTTAATTACTTAAATAAAACTTAAATAAATAAAACCATACAATTTTGAATATTTTTATTTAAAATCATTCATTTTCAAGCGCTCTGAAAGGTCAATTATTAAGAATAATTTAAACTCAAGTTATTCAATCATGAATAAGTAAATGTGAAAAGTGTAAGAAGTAAATTAAATTACTTGAAAAGGTATGAACAAACTCGATGGCAAGCTTAAGGTTTCCACTTTTTCATTGATCCAGAAAAACGGAGACATGTAATTTCTATCCTAGTAAAATATTGATTGCAAAACTAAGCCAATTTCTCCACGTCTCTCAAATAATGATTTAAATAAAAAATCATACAAAGCAGTGTTGAAGAGAAAAGTTGAAAATGGTTAAATTGTTAAAAGATATAAATAGCAAACAAAGAACGAACCTATAAAATTGAATTAACTTTAACAAAGAAAATAAATTGAAAGTTCAGAATGATCAGATATAACAAACCAAAATCAGAATTGTTATGAAAGTTTATGTCTTAAATTACATTATTTGTCATTCGATATTTATATTGAATTGTCACAAGTTAATATAAAAAAACCATTTTCCAAATTTCATGAGCGTAAAACGGAGCAGACGAAGAGGTTATAAACATTCAAACTTCGAAATCTTCAAACTTTCAAACTTATTGCAAACTGTGTACACTAATGCTTAAGCCCCAGAAAAGGTTCTTTAAAACCAGAATAACAAAGAACTTTTATTTTAGAGGAAATGCCTAAAAATCGTCAAATAGTCCTTGCAACACCGATCGCGGAAAAACCGTGGAATAACTAATAAACCACAATCAAAATCTCTAGCTGCCTGCGAAATGATAGTAGAATTCGATTCTTTCTAGGTTAATTCGTTTATTTCGGAGTGTTTTTCGTGTATTCGAGCGACGAGACGTGACGGCGATCACGCGTAACCACGGAACAGAAAAATCACCGATCCGGCAGATATATCCTGTTGTCTATTATCGGCTTCTATATGAAATTCTGAAAACTGTCGTCGGACAAAAGAAAATATTGACGAGCAAGAACTAATTGTTACACGAATTTAATACAATTTTCTCTCAAGTTTTACGCTCTTTAAATGAACGAGACCAGTACAAAGTACATACGTTTTACACGGAATGTTTTGGTTGACAGTGCGTCTCAGGAGTCTCATACACTGCACTAGGTTCAACGAGTCAACAAAGTGCTAACAATCGCAACTTGCTATTCGCATTAAAAAAATTCTACCACGTGCAAATTTTTTTTGCGATCAAAATTAATTGTGGAATACTCTTACGACTCTGGACTTTTGCTGGGGTGATACTTACTCGCGGCACTTCTAAAAATCAGAGCACATACGTTATTTTGATTCAGAAACTCACCTGCTCGACCGCCATTTTGCAGCTTCACACACAGAAAACACAGAACAGAACAAGAACAACAACGCCATTTGCTTTTTCTCTCCGCAAATCAGATAACAATATTCGCGCATGTCTGATGAGTCTAATTCGCGCTAAATTTCGAATCTTTGTAAATAACGAGAATGGAATCAGAATATAAAATGTCTTGTTAACATATAGTATTATAAAGAATTTAAGCGTACTTTAAAGGCTTTTTTTTGTTGCGAATTGTAATGTTTATTATTATTTCTGTTAATATTAACAGATAATATTTTTTTTCAGTACACAGATTCATCTTTGAATGCACCATTATTTAAAATTAAATAATACACAAAAAATGCATTTTAATCTTCGGTTTTTGAATTAAAATTCTAATTATTTGAAAATTTATTAAGCTTTGATAGAATAACTTGAATTGAAATCTTTTATAGTTTCAGTAATCCTAAAATAAATAATGAAGAAAACTATCATTTATTGTACTACTTATATTGGTAAAAAAATGATTAATGAATTTAAAAAATCCCGTTTAGCTCATGAAAGTTTTAATTTTTAATTTGTACCAATATTCCTAAGTTTTTAAATAAGAAAACCCATTCAATATAAATATGCAGGAAATAAATAATTATCAATTAATAAAATATTGATTACTTACCACTTCGATACCATTTATCGACGAGAACTTTAGTTTAATCCAATTTAATATTTAGAACAAAAAAAACTAGATTTAGGTATTTGAGCAAGTTCCGCAATAAAAAATTATAATCAAATATCAAAATAATTTTGAAGAACCTACCTTTTGAAAAAATACTAAGGATTTATATGCCACTTTCTCACTAACTACAATTGTTTCCCCTAAACTAGCTCAGAAAACAATGTTAAAAAATCCAGGAGTCCTAAATTGTGGAAATAGGTAATGTTATAATATATTTCCGAGGGGGTTATCACTCTTGAAATCATTTAAATCTTTTGAAATATCTCTGAAATCTTTCAACTCTTTGTAAAATCTTTAAAATAATTTGTAATCTAAATTTTTGTGAGATATTTAAAATCCTTGTCAAATCATTGATATTGTTTAAAACCGAAATCTTTGTGAAATATTTTTATTTTTTATAAAATCATCGAAATCATTTGTAATCGAAATCTATGTAAAATCATTGAAGTATTTGAAATCGAAATCTTTATAAAATAAATTAAATCTTGAAAGATCTTCGTGAAATTATTAAATTTTTGAAATTATAAATCTTTGAGAAATATTTTACAATCATTTTAAAATCTTCGTAAACTTTTTCACATTTTTGTCAAATCATTTTAATCTTTTGAAATCTTTGTAGAATCATTGAAATAATTTGAAATCTGTAAAATCACTGAATTCCTTGAAATCTTTTTTAATCGAAATCTTTGCGAAATCATGATAATCTTTTGGACTTTTTGTGAAATCATTAAAATCTATGAAATAATCTTAAGCAGAAACCTTTGTCAAATTTTCAAAATCTTTGTGTATTAATTGAAATAAGTTTCAATCGGAATTTTTGTGAAATCAATGGAATATTTGAGAAATCTTTTGAAATCTTCGAAATCGTTTGAACTCTGACATCTTTGCGAAGTCTGAAATCTTTCTAAAATGGTTGAAATAATTTGAAATGGACATCTTTGTGAAGTCCTCGAAATCACTGAAATCTGAAATATTTTGAAATAGAAATCTTCATGAAATCATTGGACTATTTGTGAAACAATTTGAAATCTTTGTAATTTTTGTGAACTCTTTAAAATCTTGTGAAATCATTTAAAAGCTTTCAAATCTTTTGAAATCCTTCAAATTTTTGAAATAATTTTAAATTGAAAAATCGAAACTTTTGTGAAATCATTGAAAGCTTTGAAAGTTTTAAAATAATTTAAAATCGAAATCTTTATCAAATATTGGAATGTCTGTGGAATAATTGAAACCTTTGAAATAATTTGAAATATAAATCTTCGTGAAATCCTTGGAATCTTTGAACTCATTTAAATGTTTGAAATATTTTTGAAATTGTTTGGAATCTTTGAAATTTGTGAAATAATTTTAAGTCGAATTCTTTAAGAAGCATTAAAAAAATATTCCAAGTAATTAAAATATTCAAAGTGGCACAATAGACTTTATAGCTTGAATGGCATGGGAAATTCACAGGGGCTTCCCTCGTCCGTCTTAAAACTAAACTGAAATATTTAAAATAATTTGAAATCGAAACCTTTGTAAAATCATTGGAAGGTGTGAAATTCTTGAAATCATTTGAAATCTAAATCGTTGTCAAATATTAAAAGGTTTGTGAAATAAATGAAATACTTTGAAATCGAATTCTTTATGAAATATTTAAAGTGTTTGTAAAATAATTCAAATCTTTGAAATAGTTTGAAATCAAAACATTTTAAAATCATGGGAATCTATGGAATTTTCGAAATTATTGAAATAATTTGAAAACGAAATCTTTGTCAAATATTAGAATGTTTGTGAAATAATTTGAAATTGTATTATTTATGAAATATTTAAAATCTTTGAAATAATTTGAATTCAAAACCTTTGTAAAATCATTGGAAGCTTTGAAACTTTTGAAATCATTGAAATAATTTGACATGGAAACCTTTGTGACATTTTTTAAATCATTGAAATAATTTGAAAGAGAGATGTTTTGAAATCTTCGCAATCTTTGTGAAATAATTGAGATAATTGAAATAATTTAAAATTGAATTCTTTGTGAAATATCAAAAGTATTTATAAAATAATTCAAATCTTTGAAATAATTAGGAATCTAAACCTCTGTGAAATCAGTGAAAGCTTTGAAATTTTTGAAATCATTTAAATAATTAGAAATCGAAATTTGTGTCAAATATTAGAATGTTTTTGAAATAATTTAAAATTGAAAGCTTTGAGAAATCTTTCAAAAATCATTGAAATATTTCATTTTATGCGAAATCTTTGAAATCTCTCAAAGTTTCTAAAATCCTTGAAATCTGATGTACACTCAAAAGTCGAGTGATCAGTCCCTCGTAAATTTCTATACAATGAAGGCTACAGAAAATGATAAAAATTTTCGTCAGTTTCGATTCACTTATGCCATTACTATATTTCAAAGAGTACATATCATCTTATTCCTAAAAACCTCCGTCACTTCATACATTCATCTCACAGTTGCGCCTACAATTTTCACTCTCATTCTATTTTAAAGATGATAAATTAGCAGCAGTAAAGTTGTGTGATAGTTCGGTCGTGCCATTGGCACAAGTGTCATGAATAAATCGCTACTTTCAGGTGAAAACAGAAATAGGGTTTACAACGAATATCACCGACACGTACGTTCGATACTGCCTTTGTCTAAAAATGTAAAAATCTGTTCTAGAAACTCTCAGTACATAGAACAATAAAACGTCGCTAGCCGTTATAACTAATTCAATGATACAACTAACGTCGGCAGCGTCATTCAGTAAAGGACACATCAGAGAGTTACAAGTCTGTTTTGGAAAATTGTCGATCCCACCCACATAACTGGTGTTCCATCAAAGAATTTCAACTCTTTTTCTACTTTGCACAGCCTCGATCCACTCATTTTGTTTTTGTTTTTTTTTTGTTCGTTTTTTTTTGTTTTTTTTTTTTCATATAAATATATGCTCAACGTCAAGCAGCACGTTAATTTGGTTATATAATGAAAGTAGCTACTTCAATAATATTCACAACTTCTTCTTTTCATCTAGTAAATTATGTACAAATCAAAATAAGATTTATCTATAAAATAAATATGATGATAAGCAAACAACTTAATAAAAGAAAAAAAAAGTTGTGATACAAATTTCTCGTGTAATTTAAATTCAACAAGTAGCAAAATGACTTTATCAAGGCATTACAAATAAATAAATATTGTTACGGACTTAAATTTTAAGAATTTACTTTTTTGATAACTAAATTTCATAATTAGTATATATACTCTATTTACAAATTGACAGCTATAGCGAGCTTTTTAAATGCAGTGATCGTTAATTATTAAGGCTGTGCAAAATCGCTTCTCAATATAAATAAAATGTCCCGAGATTTAGCGATTAAGAAATCAGTTCAACATTTAAACGTTTGGTGAAAGACCCTTTCGTCCAAAAATATAACAATTGAATTTGGCTAGTTTCAAAAAAACATAGAAATATGATAGCTAATTGTAATTATGCTCCCACGCAACAAAATTTCACTCACACAGAATAAGTACTCCAAACGAACGACACGTCACGATTTTTCTTACTATAAATTAATTACATAAAAAATCTTTAATTTACTATTATACATCTAGAATCTTATTAAGTGTATCCAGCCTCCCTAAAAACGTTCCCATTTTGTTGCATACTTTAAGTCTTTTTTTTCGTAATAGGAAAATGGTCAGCTTCTATCGTGTCATAGAGCGTAGAAGAATTCCAGTAAATAATGACCAAAGCGAATGACAACAGTCTACATCCATGGGATGTACTTAATGTACTTTCACTATATTGTCTGTCCATCATCAGGCCTTTTTATTGGCATGTCTACGCTCGAAATAGTACGGTTTTGTGAAATCTTTTACAGTCATTCATTTCTACTGCCTTTCACAGCAAGCAAGAAACAAAAGTCATTGGCCATGATTTTCTTTTTTTTTTCCATATGAAAATGCGCCTGATTAAACGATGCTCACATTGGACACTGGTTCTTCGTTCTCTGCGCACATAGCCGTGAACATGTTCGATTCACTCACTAACCACTTGTCTGAAACAAATCAATAAACATTTATTAACAAAAATTGAGCAATTTAAATATAATCATGTAATTCAATTTTCTATTGCTTGATTTTTAAGCAGGGTGTCTACTCAAATCCTGGAGATAAAAATTCCCTGACAATGCCAGGCTTTTTCAGATACCTCAAGTTTTTTCCAGGTATAAACAGTCGACTCGGAATCAAAGATTCGAACGAAATCAAGAGGCCTTTTCTGATATTTGCCAATTATTTCTGTAATTTCAATATAACTTACCTATGCTAAGTATGAAAAATGAGTAAAAAATAATTTAGCTACGGAGACGCAATGTCAAAATTATCTTACTTCAAAGTTGTGTGCCCAAAGAAACACAAAGAAATGAAAGGAAAGTTTCCTTAAGTTTCTTTTCCTTATTTTCTATATAAAATATAATTACTACATAATTTTGACATTATGTATTTGTAGCCTCATTACATTTTGAAACCTTTTTTTGACTGAGCTTAGTTTTTAGCCAAATTATTTTTAATTTATCGAAATAATTGGAAAATATCCAAAAATTCCCTCTCAATTTCATTCGAATCCGTTCTGTTTTCTTATTTTCTAGGGATTCAATTAATATGTTTAATTAAGAAAGCTTTGAAACATGATATTACAAGATAATCTTAAATATATTAATTATTATAAAACTCAGACAAATAACATCGCTTTCCAACATCTTTTTAATCTTACTATATTAACACCGTCGAATCATCAAATAACTGACTGATACTACAGAATATTTAATCATTTATTTAACTTGCCTCTGAAAACCATCATTTTGATAATAATTCAAACAAATTTATATTTTTTCCTTAAAAACTTAAAATTTAGTGCATATTTAGGTAAAATTAATATGGCTATTATTTTAAATTTAACTTATACCACTTCAAATGTCTAACTTTTCAAGTAAAAATAATGCATTTTTAACAAGATATATGCATTTTTAACCAAATAGTTACATTTGCAATCAGATTGACTTTCTACAAAAAATACTACTTTTTACCAAAATACATGAATCCTCAATTAAATAGTTAAACTTTCAACTAAAAAATATTATTCTCTATCAAAACAGTTGAATTTTGCACTAAAAAGATTCAGCTTTCAACCAAAAATGGAAAAAAGTTGTATCTTTTACCGATTCTGTAAAAAATCAAAAAAATTTAATTTTTCAGACCAGCAAATTTACTAAATATTTTCACTTCAACTCGCTCAGAAAGACTAAGTTCTGTATATTTTAAGATGAAAATTTGAGAACTTTTCCTTCAAACTGTCCTTAGGATAATGTGCAATTAAAAATTGATTGGTTTTGTTAAATAAAACAGTTATAAATTTTATAGAGAAACAGTATCAAAATAACGTTAGATAATTTTCAAACGATTCGTTTTTCGAGGGAATTTTGAGTAAGCCCAAGCTTCTAGCAAAAGAAATGCTTGGTAGGATATAATTAAGTTTTCTGAAAAGTTTTACCCTAATTGAATTATTCGTTAACAAAATAGGATCATTCAAATAGCACTGATCGAGTGCGTGATAGGTGACAACTTCGGAGTCTCGACCTGCTCCACCTCAGCCGTCGAATCTGGGCTGGAATTATTTTAGTCTATTTATTTGTTTACACTATTAAGTTAAAATTTAAACGTCAAACCACAAGCAACTTTTTTTTTGTCAGGGGAAAATCATTAAATATTTACATCTTACATTATATATACACGTATTTACAGGATGATTATAAACATTCAGAAAAATATATCTCACAACACAAATTTTTAAACGAAATAATAATTTTTTAAACGAAAAAATCAATTTTCTACTAAAAGAGATGAGTTTTCAAAACCAAAATTATGAATTTTCAACAAAAAAGTTCATTTTGAACCAAAAATTTTAATTATCTACCAATAACTTATTTTTTTCTTGAAAATTGTGTAGAACTTCATTTTACTGGTTTTTATTCAAACTAAACTTGTTAGTAATTATAACACTAATGATATAAAATTGGTTTAGAACATATTAAATACATTTTGTAAAAATAGCATGAATAGAGTTCGTAGACAATCTTATAAAGAACATAATAAACCGATACAGTATTATAGAGATTAAATAAACA
>JAAAKG020209212.1:0-22744 GCA_010014905.2 Druon quercuslanigerum | reverse complement strand
AGAGTAGCAGAATAGCACAAGCATGTTTGGGCGAAATTCGGAACAATGAGGTGAAAGACAATTTTGGAAATTCAAAATGGGAGGAAGAAAGGAGAAAAATGAGAAGGGTTTGTAATATACGAGAATGGGTTATGGAGTGGTAGGACGTAGAGTTAGGGTTATTAGTAAAACAAGCAGAAGAGAGATGGACAAAGATTATAGATTCGAGGTACAATAGATGGTATATGATGGTAAAATGGTTGACGGAACCAGAATATCTGCCAAAAATAAAAAAGGAAGAAAAATGGAATAGAGTGGTACGGTTTAGAATAGGAGAAGGAGTGAGAGCATGCAGATATTGGATGGATCAAGAGGAGAATCTGTGCAGAGTATGTGGATACGAAATGTAGTCATGGGCACATGTATAAGAGAAATGTACAGGAGAGGAAGATGGACATTTGAGAATGGATGAGTGTGTGTGAGGTGGATTTTAGATGGTAATGGACAGGGATTGATGTGGATGAAGAAACTGGAAGAAGTAAGGGAAAGCAAGGGTAGGGCAGAGCCAAACGGGTAATCCTAGGAAAGAATAGTAAAAAGGAAAAATTGTGTGGAAAATGCACCTAAAATTATGTATTTTCAACTTAAAAGAATTAATTTGTAAAAATGTAGTTCAGCTTTTAACCAAGCAGTGGAATTTTAAATTTAAAAAATTAATTAACAACGCAAAAATTGTAATAGTTTCAACCAAAAAGATTTTTATTTTAAGTAAAAAAAACAGTTTAATTAATAAAAAAGACGAATTTTCAACAAACAAAAAAAAGTTATTTGTGACCAGTCAAATTGTGAAAAAATAGTTAATTTTCAAACTAAACAAACGAATTTTCAAGACAGTTGGTATATTTCCTACAAAATAGTTGGTATTTTAAACAAAAATATTTTAAGTTTAAATTAAAACCATTTGAACTCATGTAAAGAAACTTCTTCTAAAAGAGATATTTTTAAAATAATAAAAAATGTCAACAAAAAAGTAAATTTTCAACCAAATCGTTCAATTATATTTATTATAAATGTAAAAATATATTGAAATGTATTTTTAACAAAACATAATATTTGATATTTCAGCCAAAACAAATTTTTATTTTATTTTACAAACAGTTAAATTCATCAAAAAATGATGAAGTTTCAATAAAAAAATTAAACCTTTAGCGCAAAAAGATTAATTTTCAACTAAACAAATGCATTTTTAACCATAATAAGAAGAAATCTCAACCAAATTATTGAACTTTTACGGCGAAAGGACCAATTTTCAACAAAGCATGCAATGAATTCTCAAGGAAGAATGTAACAGTTGATGTTTCAACAAAAAATATTGTTATTTTTATTTAAAAAAGTTTAATTCGTAAAAAAGAAGTGTTTAACAAAAAAGGTAGAACCTGAAAATATTAATTTTGAATAAAAAAGTTAATTTTAAACCCAAACTAACAAATTTTCAAAACACTACGTATATTTTCAGCAATAATTGTTGAATTTTCAATAAGTTTAATGATTGATATTTCAAGCAAAGAAGATTTTAACTTTTAATTAAAACTTAGAATTGATCCAAAGAAATTTCTACTAAAAGAGACGGGTTTTAAAACCAAAATGGAGAATTTTCAACAAAATAGTTAAATTTCCAAATATAAAAAATGATATTTCTGTCAAAAAGAAAAATGCAACCGAACTGTTGAATTTTCAACAAAAAAGTTTATTTTCAACCAATTAATTGAATTTTCTACCCCCAAAAATTAAGTTATCAACTAACATTATAAATCTTTAACCATAAAAAGACAACATATTTTTAAGAAATTAGTTTAACTTAAGCCATTTAGTTGAATATTCAACCAAAAAATATGAATTCTTAACGAAAAATGTAATAATTGATATTTCAGCCAAAAAAATATTTAATTTTAAATTAAAAACAGTCGAAGTCATCCAAAAATGACGAATTTTCAATAAAATATTTGATTCCTCAACCATAACAGATTATTTTTAAATTAATCAGTTGCATTATTATTGTTTTGTTATATTATAAAGATTATACTTATAACAAAGAGAAGAATTTAAAAAACCAAAAAGACGAATTTTTAAAGAAATAGTTTAACTTTTAAACAAAAAAGATTTTTTATTCAAAAAAGAAAGAAATTGTTAACCCAATTATTGAATTTTCAAGTCCAAGTAGCCAATTTTCAGCAAAAGAGTTGAATCTTTAACTCAAAATGTTTTATTTCAAACAAAACAGTTAATTTAAAAAAAATAGAGTATACAAAGCTTTTAATAATAAATTAAATCCCATTAAAACGCCTTTTTCAGTAAAACAGATCCCCTTTTATCCAAAATTGCAGTACTGAACCTCTGTAAACCCTGTAATTTACAATCTTTTGCAGATTTAAATATTTTAGTTCTGTTATTTATTTTGTTATTTTTAATGAACGATTCTTGTTTTTCTGGATCAGGTTGAGGGTTCTAATCATCCAGGCTTATACTCAGATTTATTAACAACGTCCAAAGCTCATTGGATTAATCAAGAACCTGACAAATTAAAAGATAGTAAAGCTATTTTCCATTGTGATTTTCGATTCCAACATGGAAAACCACTGGTGCCTTGTTCTGTTTACAGAACGAAAAGTGGTAAATTAATTGTTCGCCTTTCAAAACCTCTTAGAGCTCTTACTTCCGGACAGGTAATTTACGTAAATTCTATTATTATTCTTTAGTATTTTATATTCAGATCAGGCCTCGGATTCATCACACTACTAGCACTGGCTCTTTTTTTTTAATGATGACGTTATTTTGCTATTATTGCGAAAAAAAACGACACTAAAGGCACTCTACCAAAAACGCAGCTAACCATTTTTTCATTTGAATTAATGAAAAATGAACTGCAATTTCTGAACTGCATTTAAAGTGAATAATTTAGAATTATTAATTCTTATAAATTATAGAGTTTAAAGATTCCGGATTAGTTCCAAAAATATAAATCCATGTTATCATTTTCAATGCTCTAGATTGAAAAATCAAACAATAAATTTAAAAATTTTAAATTATAGTATTTTAACTAATTTTAAGCTAGAAACATGAAAACTTGAACAATTCAATTTTTTTTTAACTAAACAATTTTTACATTAAAAGTTGTATTTATTTAATTTTAAATAGTATAGATAACATTACAAAGCTTACAAATTTTATTTCAATCTTGAGAAATGTACACGTTGTTTCGATTTTTTCAAATTTTAAACTATTATTAAAAGTTTTTCATAACTTCTACATATTTTTAAAAAACATTCGAATTTCAAATAATTTTTCAAAATAAAAAATAGTTTTCAATTTTTCTAGCAATCGTTTAAATTATTTAAAATCATTTCAAGTTTTAAATTAATTTTTAATCTTTTCAACACCTTTTAGTATCTCTAAAAATCACTCGAATTGTTCTACAAATAATAAGTGTTCATTTGTTATTTATACATCAAAATTCAAGCTCTATGAAATTTTATCGATTCAAGGCTTTCTACTTCAAATAATTCCGTTTCAAATTCATTGCATTTTTTTATTACTAAGGCTTTTACATTGAACTAGATTTATTATTAATGTTAAACTCTGGAAATTCTTAAATTTTGAACCGATGTAGAATCGTCTTAACAAATAAAATGTAAATTAATTTATATTTATATTCGACAAATAAAAATATTGTTTGTCAAAAATATGCAATTATAAAAGCTTTTAATGTTCAATTGTTTAAGTCTTCCAGGACTGCATTTTAAAATTCTCTATATTAAAAATCTAAGCTTAAAAATAAGAATCTAAAGTTGAAAATTTTGTTAAGTCAAAAATTTTAGAATTACGCATTATAAACTGGATGATATCGTAATTAAAGAAGATACAAATTCATTTTTTTTTTAAATTGTTAAAGTCAAACTTGGACAGGTTTTTTTTATAAAATCCAGCAGTCACCCTGAAAAATATGAATTCTCAACAAATTACATATTTTTTAAACCAGATTGTTAAATTTTCAACCAAGAAGATTAATTTCCGGGATCCGAACAAATTGAAGGGACATTTTTTGAGATTTTTCAATTATTTATCTAAATTTAAGATATTTAAGTTAAATCTATGCTAATTATGAAAAAGAACGAAAAAAATAATGTGTTTCTGTTCGTTATTTTCTATGTAAAATATAATTGTCACACAATTTTGATATTATGTCTCCTTGCCTTCATTATCTTTCGCTACTTTTTCATAATGAAGTTATTTTGTAGCTAAATTACTTGAAATTTTCATAAATTATTTTTATTCTTTGGAAAATAGCCAAAAATACCCCTTAATTTCCGTTCAGATCCCTGATTAATTTTCTAAAAGGAAGACAAATTTTCAAAAAAATACATCAATTCCTAACGAAATAGTTGAATTTTCGAACAGGAAGATTAATTTTTCTCTAATCAAAAACGAAATTTTTAATAAATTATACAAATTTTGAGCCAAATAGTTTGTAAAATGGATGTTATGTTTGTTCGAATTTTTTAATTTTTTTATTTTTTAGTAGAATTTTTAACATTTTATTAACATTTCAACAAAAAAGATCAATTTTAAATAAAAAACAGATGGATTGAACCTAAAAATACAAATTTGTAACAGAATACTCAAATCCTCAATTAAAACAGATTAATTTTCAATAAAACAGTTGCATTTTTAACGAAAAAGATGAATTCCCGCACAGAAGATTAATTTTCTACAAAAAAGGTGATTCAACAAATTACATATTTTTAACCAAATATTTTTATTTTTAACCAAGAAGAATAATTTTTAATAATTACATAAGCTTTTCACCAAATTGATAAATTTTCAACCAAAAAGATGATTTTTCAACACAGAAGAATTATTTTTTACAAAAAAAAGATAAATTCTGAATAAATTACATATTTTCTAACCAAATAGTTGAATTTTTAACCCTTAAAATTAAGTTTCTGCTATGACGACAAATTTTCAAATCAAATTTCTGTAGAAAGAGATTAATTTTCAAATAAATAAGAGGAACGTTCACCAAAATAGTTGAATTTTCGAGCCAAAAAGACGAATTTTTAACAAAACAGTGGAATTCGCAACCAAGAAGTATTACTTTTACAAAGTTATTTTATTTTCAACAAAATAATTTAATTCTGAACCTCATTATACCATTTTTAACAACAAAAAAAAATTTCCTAAAGAGTTCTATTAATTTTCAACAAAATAATTCAATTTTGAACCTCATTATACAATTTTTAACAAAAAAAAATATTTTCTTAGAGAGTTCTATTAATTCAGTTCAAAAGGAAAAATAATGTGATAAATAAATAGGAAGTATGATAATTTTTATACTAAATAATAACATTTAAAAAAAAAATTGAGTTAATTTTTATTGTTTTTAAAATACTATGTCAGGAAACTCGAAATTTTGCTTAAAAATAAAGTTAATTTTTAATTGCAAACTTTTAAATTCTGATTACATAAACTTTGTCGGTTTGCGCAAAATTTTAGGCCCGAAAGAAATGATATAATTGTACGTTTTAATTGTTTCCATCTACTTCTAGAAAAAAAATGTAATTAAAGTTATTATTAAATTTGGCGTCAATTTTTTTTATAAAACTAGAATTTAGCATAAAAAAAGAAAAAATCGTATCACAATTTAGAAAAAATTGATTTAATCTATATGTAATTTAAAACAGTGTTCAATTACACATTCCTTCTATCCTTTATTTTAATTAATACATAAATTTAATGCTTGGCAAATTTTATGATACTATTTTTTCCAATTGTTGAAACTATTTACACTATTTTTTTAATCTCCGAAGTGAGTCTGAGGCCTGTTAGATATTAAATAACCAGATTTGCATATTTTAACTCTACGGATATTAAAAAATTGTAGTACGCTGTTTTCTACTTGAATGACGAATGCCTTGGGAGTGCTAAAATTATACATCCTGGACCTTCTTATTTCTCTTTGAAAAAGGAAGTAACTGAAACTGAAAGCGATGGCGAACAGGAACAAGAAATCGCATCATCTCCGACGTGATGTTTTTTAGATTATAATAAAAATACTGTTGTACAGTAATGATTCTTAAATTGTACATATTAGATAAAGAAATAAATTATGAATTTTCAATCCAACAGGACGATCTTTTTTAAAAAGTTGAATTTTCGATCAAAAAACATTACTTTTGAACAAAATACTTGAATTTTTAACTGAGCAGTCGAATTTTCAAACAAAAAAAGATTAAAAATGGACCAAAAATGGTTGTGGTTACAATAAAAAGTTGAATTTTCAAGCTATAAATATAAATTTTTAAACAAATTTTCAAATTGTTGATTAAAAAAATATTAACGATTTTTTTTACCAAAAAGTTAAATTTTGTCCAGAGTTGAATTTTCAACCTATAAAGATTGGTACTTATTTTTTTCAATAAAACAGGGTAATTTTCAACAAAATAACCCAAATTTCTACCAGAGAGATTAATCTTAAACTGAAATTATGAATTTTCCATTAAAAACAGTGAATTTTTAAATCATACAGTTGATTTATCAGTTAAAAAAAGAAATAAGTTTATTTAGATTGTTGAAATTTCAAGACAACACGAATTTTCTGTAAAAACGTTAAATTTTCAAGAAAAATTGTGATTTTTAACAAAAAGAGGACATTTGAAACCACTGAGAAAAAAAACCCGAACAAAAATGGTTTTTCAATATTATAGTTCAATTTTTAACCAAATATATGAACCACGGTGTAATAATGAAAATAATAATATAATTCAAAAATTATACCGTGATATGAAACCTCATAAACAAATTTTTTACTGAATAAGTTCAACTTTTACCTAAGTAGGTAAATTTTCATTAAAAAAAGAACCATTTTCAACTAAAACGATGAAAAAAAAACAGGAATTGTTACATTTTCAATTTAAAAAATTTATTTTCTACCAAACAGATGAATTCTCAACAAAAAAGGTAATTTTTAATCAATAAAGATGAATTTGCAACCAAATGTTTGTAATTCAAAGAAAAAAAAGATTAATTTTCAATCAGAAAATATAATTTTTCAACTAGAAAATATAAATTTTCTACCGTTGCATTTTCAACCAAAAAGACAAATTAAAAAAAAATGGTTGAATTTTCCACCAAGAAAAATTTTACTTGAATTTCCGATACCAAAATGTGAAATTTCAACATGAAAATATAAAATTTTAACAACAAAAATAATTTTCAACCTGAATAGTATAATTTTTAATTTTAATTAATTCAATTTAGTTAATTTTATTAATTAAATTCATTAATTTTTAAACATTTTTATGTGAATGAAAAAAGTTTTAACTAAAAATATAATCTTCAAGAGGCAACTAAAAAAAAACTTTAAAATTACATATTCAAAATTCTCTAATTTTTCGTTTTCGCTGACCATTATTATTCAATTTCCAAATTCTCAAATTTACAAAATTTTTAAGATAGAATCTTTTATAAACGGAATGACATAGTTTAAAATAAAAATGGCAAATTTTCAAACTTACAGAAATTTCCAGACTTCCGAAATATTTTTTTCAAAATCCCTGATTTTCTCCTGATTTCAAGGTTTTTTATTTCCTACACAGGATGTCCAGCGATTCTCAGGGACAAAACTCAAGGTCTTATCCAGGTTTTCCAGATCAAGAATTCAAGTTTTTCCAGGTCTCTTTTTTTTAATCAAATAATGAAAAAAAAACATTTGATATAGATGTAAAAAAGCCATGGAAATTTTATTTTTTATTGGCCAACAATTTTTAAAGAAAAAAAGAATCATAAATAAAAAAGACATTTTTGTAAAATATTTGCAAAATCTGGAAATTTCTAAAAAAAATTTGGAATCTAAGGTTTTTAAAAATATTTTATATCCTTGAAATATTCGTGAACCTTTTATAAAATCTTTGAAAATGCTTTCTTCAATCTTCGTCTCTAAAATATTTACATTTTTTGTTCGTTTAAAATAATTAAAATCTTTTGAAGTATTCCCAAATTTGTAGAATCCTTTTTTGATAGTCTAAAATTTGTGAAATCCTTTTTATTAGTTTGACCTCATTGAAACATTTGAAATCTTTTAAATGTTTTGAAATCTGGTGTTCTGTGCCCATTTTAAAATCTTTGGAATTTCTTATATTCGTTTGCAATTGTGATGAAACTTTGTTTGCGAAATCTGTTTTATTCGTTGAAATCATTGAATTATTTAAAAACTTAGTCGAATATTTTCAAGTCTTCTAAAATGTTTTTTAAACCTTTTTAAGAAATTCTTAAAATCTTTTGAACGATTTAAAAGCGGTGTGAAATATTTTAAACCTGATGTACATACCTTTTTTAAATAGTTGAAATCTGCAAAATCTTTGTAAAATATTTACAATACTTTGAACTATTTTTGAATCCTTTAGTAATCTGATGTACACTCGAAAACCTAGTAGTGAAACCCTTGAAAAATCCTCGAAATTTTTAACTAATAATTTTTATAATTTGTAAATTAAATGTCACAGAAAAAACTATATTAAAGTCTGTTCATAAAATAAAACGTATTTTAAAAGGGAAAAAATTTAATTAAAGAAAATTCCAGGTTTTCAAGGTGGCTGGAAACCCTGATTTATATATTATAAATCTACACATTATCTTTAGAATTTAATTAAAATTAGAATAAAGTCGGATTTAGGGAGAAATGATCAAAAAGAAATACTTATATGCCAGTTTATTTACATTGATTATAATAGTGATTCGGAAGTAAGACTAAACTTCAATGCCCTTTGGAATTTGGATTACTTCTCATATTTGTCTTTGATGTCCTTCCACAGTTTCTGTAATAAGAGAAAAAAGTTCTGCGATAAAATTTCATCTAATTATTCAAAAAATTATCTGACAAATTCTATAATTCGGACATTATTCAGATAATTATAGAAGACCACATCTCTACGCTTAATGTTTAAACGCAAGATGAAAAAGCAATTTGCCAATGCTTTCAAGAATCACTAAATATACAATTATAGAACAAGACTGTTCATAATCTAGAGAGGGAGACTTTCGGAGTCGACTCGAGCCCATCGACTTTTGACTAGGTTATGTTATCTCAAAACTTCTAAATACTTTTTCTCTCTACACAAACGATTTTCAGGTTTTAAAATTAGGTAAAAATATTACATACCCCTTTGTTCGCGTTTTCGAAAACTGAATCTGTTACAACGTCCACTGTTCGTTCGAAAACGAAACTGGCAATTACTATGGTGAGTGCGAAGGTAGATGTTCGTTTAAAGACTGCATTATAAATTAGGTTGATCGCCGACATTTTTACCTTCAATAAGAACAGAGAATTATTATTTTCCGCGCTTTTATTGATTAATAAAAGGTAATACTTCTTTATAACCTACCAGTTTACGTAAACTCGCACTGACTTGCACACATGCACAAAATTTGCTCCTTCCTTGCTTCCTTCTTCTGCTAAGTCAGTGCTTCCATTATCCAAAAATAAAACTTCCCTAGGACGATGAGCAAAATCCCTAGAACGACAGGAATCATCTGACAGCTGCTTTAGTTTCCGGTTTTCACAAAAACGTGGAAAACGCATGTTTGTTGAAAAAGCTGAAAAAATTAATGTATTGACATTTATTTTTTATACTGTGGCATATCGTAGATTTTAGTGTTGATTTTTGATAAACGAGACGAAAAATGTAAGTAAATTTTGTTAAAAATTAAGCTTTTTGTGTGACATATAACCTCAAAATTATCCTTAAATCGTTGGTAATTTTTGTTTATACAGAACTAATTTATCTGTTAAAGGTTTTTAGTTAATAAATAAGGAAATTTTTAATTATAGTCTGTTATAGTTGAGGTTATAAGGGTAGTAATTACAAGCCTATATTAAAAAGAAGTAGCATATTTGTAGGTTAGGAAATTATTGGTTTCGAACTTTGTGCGTATGTTTTATGTCTTCACACGTTTTATACAACTTTTCTTTCCAAATTTTCCATTAGAAACAATTTTATTATATATTATATTATATAACTATCATGTTTTCCGTTGAGAATTCGTCTTGTTTTTATTGAAAATTCATATTTTTTGGTTCTTTTTTTTTTCTTCTTTCCATGGTCGAAAATAAACTTTTTTGTTGAAAATTCTAAATATCTTAGGATGGTTTAAAATACTTTAGGGTATTTTGAAAGATTCCAAGGAATATTTAGTTGATTTCAGTAATTTAATAAGATTTCAAAGGATTTGAAATTCAAAATTTCAATTCAAAAGTTTTAAAAAATGTCGAGAGTTTCAAAAGATCTTAAAGGATTTAAAATATTTAAGATCATTTAAAAAGATTTCAAGGAATTTTTAAAAGCATTAAAAAATTTCGAGGGATTTGAAAAGATCTGGAAGAATTTAAAAAGATTCAAAGAAATATTCAATTGATTTCAGTAATTTAATGTGATTTCAGAGGATTTGAAATATTTTATGGTATTTTAAAAGATTTCAAGGTATTTTCAAGAGCTTTAAAAAGTTTTAAATGATTTCAAAGGATTTGAAATATTTTGAGAAACTTTAAGGTATTTTCAAGAGATTATTAAAAAGATATTTAAATTAAAAGTGGTTCTATTTTTTGCCGCAATGTCTCCTCTTATATTTTCTGTTGAGAATTCGTCTGGGTTTAATTGAAAATTCGTATTTTTTCTTTTTTTCTTCTTTTCTTGGTCGAAAAATAAACTTTGTTTTGGAAAATTCAAATGCCGTCTAAAAAAATCCTATTTTTGACTTCTTGGTTGAAATTATAATTTTTGTGTAAAAAAACTAATCTTTTCTGTTTTTAGAGTCAATGCCTATAATAAAACATTGATCTTTGAAGCTTGAAAACTCAACTCTTGCTGAAAATTCATCTATTTTTGTAGAAAATTTGTTTTGGTTGAAAATTTAACTATTTTTTAAAAAGTGGAATATATTTTAACTTGAAATCCTAAGAATTGAAAACGTTTCATATTGAATTTAAGATACTCACATTAATTTTATTTTAAAGAATTTATTCCCCTTTTTTCGTGAATTCATTTTGAGCTGTGAAGTCTGAAAGCAGGATGGCCGCTGGACCGGGAAATGACCGGGAATTTTACAAATTTTCATAAGAAAAATCCAAGTTCGATTTCAACAATTTTTAAAATAATTAGTTGAATTAATATATTTTTTAATTATGTTATCATTCAGTTTACAATGCGTCATTCAAAAATATTTTACTTTAAAAATTCTTCATTTAAAATTTTTATTTTTAAGCGTATATTCCTAATTTAAAGAATTTTAAAGTGCAGTCTTGAAGGCTTACACAATTAAAAATCAAAAGCGGTTGAGGCTGAAAATTTTGGATAAAAAACATTGTAATTTTATAAACTGTAAATATGAATAAATGAACAAATAATTTTTTACACGAATCTATACTTTAAGTATTATAATCTGAACAATAATTTGTTTGATAAAACGATTCTAAATTCGTAAAGGTAAAGTTGCGATTGACTTGTTTATAAAATATTTTCAGCTTATAAAATAACTTAATAATAAGATATCCGCAATTAAAGGCTTTTATTAAATTAAAAATATCATTTCAGTCTAAATTATTCACTTTTTAACCCTTTTAATTTGAAAATCTAGAATTTCGAAGATTTTTTAAACCTTTAACGTTAAAATTTTTATTGTTCTATTTAAAAAATGTTTAATTTGTAAGCAACATTGTTGAATTTTAATATAGAACTAATGATTGAAGGCTTCTATTTGTAGAAAAATGTGTGTAATTTTAAGAGATATTTAGAAGTCTTGAAATATTGAAAATGAATCTAAAACTGGAAATGATTTGAAGTATTTTAAACGAAGTGTGTGAACATTTTTTCAGAAATTCGAAACATATTTTAAAATGAATAGAATCTTTCCTACAATTTTGGTAATCTCTTAAAATCTTTTTAAATATTCTGTTAAAATAAATTCTCAAAATGAAAAGTAATTTTAAATTTTCCTAGGAATATTAAGAAAATATTTTTAATATTTTGGAGCCTTTCACAATTCTTAAAAAACTTCTAAATTTTTTGTTTGAAATCTGCAAAAATCTGCATATTGTTTTAAAATAGGTTATGGATATTAGCACTGAAATTTCGGTACGAATAGTCGAATATTGTCGGTAATACGTTTCCTTTAAATTAATTTTGAATCTTTTTAAAAATTCTAATTATAGGTTTTCTAGAATTTGTGTAACAATTTTCATTAATTTAAAAAGTTTTATTAGAATATCTAAAAAAATTCCATAAATAATTTTAAATTTGAAAATTTTAAAACAATTTCTAGATTTAAATTTTCAATGTTTCTAGCCCAAAATAACTTAATAATATAGTTTCGAATATTTTTAAATTGATTTATCAATTCTTCAATTTAGAGCTTTGAAGGTGATAACGTGGATTTATATTTTTGAAACCTAATTTAAATCTTTGAACTCTATAATTGATGAATGTTAGCAATTCTGAATTTTGCAGTTTATCTGCATTTTATTTAAAAATGTTCAATTGAAATGTGTTAATACTTTCCAGCTTATACCTGTAAATTATTGCGCATTTCAATACAACATTTTTGAATTGAAAAATGTTTCAACCAGGAAATGACCGGGAATTTTTTTCTCCGATTAAAACGGTCCTCTTGTGAATGCCTCGCGTTTTCCTCGTTTGAGAATAAGAAAAGGAATTGCCTGGAGGATTTTTTCAGTAGGGTTATCTAATTTGATTTATTTATAATTTCAGCTATAATCGACATCAAGATGGAATTGGATCGAGTAGACGATGTTAATGAAAATGGCGAGGAGATAGTAGAAGAAGAAGAAGAGGAAGAAGATGATGATGATGATGATGATGATGAGGATGAAGAAGAAGATAGCTCGGAAGAGTCAATGGAAGAAGACGAAAATGAGGTAGATACAGATGGATTTGCAGTACCTCAGAGTGTCGAAAAATCAGTTTATCTTCCCGGCCAGCCTTTGGAGAAAGGAGAACGATTGGATTACAATAGAAGTGCATATCGAATGTATCATCAGGCACAAACAGGCGCTCCTTGTCTAAGTTTCGACGTGATTCGCGACGATCTAGGAGTTTTACGCGAAACGTATCCACTCTCCATGTATTTGGTCGCCGGAACACAAGCAGCAAGAGCTCACGTAAACAACCTCCTTGTCATGAAAATGACAAATTTAACTGGAAAAAATGAAGACGAAATAGGGTCCGACGACGAATCCGACGACGATTCTAGCGACTCTGACGAGGAGAATGAGAAAGGTCCTAAAATGCAAGAAGTATCGATCAGACACCAAGGATGTGTTAACAGAATTAGGTTGGTTAAAAAGCTTTCCAAATTTTAAATTAAGTATAATTCTTGGAGATGAGAATTCGAGTATATTATAAATAAGACAGGGTTTTCGCAGGTCATGGGATTTCAAGACAAAAAAAGGCATAAGTTAGGGATTTTCTGTAAGAAGCAGTTTAAATAAATATCGGAAATAATTAGACCCATCGTGTAGTGGCTTTTGGCCACTTTTTTACGATAAAGTCTCGGCAGTCACTTTAAAAAATTAAAAGGTCAATTTTTTCAACAAATTAACCCATGCGTTAACCACAGTTTATTTCAGGTCTATATCTATTTTTGAATTTTCTTAAATTATTTTGAAATATTTAAGGTTGTTTTAAAAGATTGCCAGATTTTTTAAGTAGATATATCAAAGGGTATTTTCAAAACTTCCAAGGAATTTGAAAAGAGCTCTATAAAGTTTCAAGGGTTTCAAAGGATTGGAAACATGTGAAGGTATTTAAAAATATTCTAGGGAATTTCCAATTGATTTCATTAATATAATGTGATTTTAAAGAATTAAAAATATTTTAGGGTATTTTGAAAGATTCCAAGGTATTTTCAAGAACTTATTTAGAAGATTTTAAAGGATTTTAAATTGTTGAGGGTATTTTAAAATATTCCAAAGAATTTTTAATATATTTCAACAATTTGAAGGTATTCCAAAGGACTTCTAAAGATTTAAAAGTATTTTTAAAACTTCCAAGGAATTTTAAAGAGTTTTCAAAGTTTCATAGGTTTCAAAGGAATCGAAATATTTTAGGTAATTTTAAGAGTCTAAGAAATTTTAAAGATTTTAATAATTTGGAAGTGTTTCAAAGGGTTTTAGAGATTTTGGTGTATTTTTAAAACTTCTAAGGAACTAAAAATAGTTTTAAAAAGTTTTAAGAGATTTCAAAAGATTAAAAAAAATTGGAAATCGTTTATGGTATTTTACGAGATTCCAAGACCTTTCTGATAGTTTTTAATAATTTCAAAGTAATTCAAAAGATTTGAAAGATTTTAGGGTATTTTTAAACCTCCTAAGGAATTTGAAAAAGCTTTAAAAAGCGTCAAGGGTTTCAAAGGATTTAAAATATTTAAGGGTATTTTAAACCATTCCAGGTAATTTTCAGTTCATTTCATTAATATTATGTGATTGTAAAAGATTATAAAAGAAAGGTATTTCAAGCACTTAAAATTTTGTAAAGGAGTTTTAGAAGATTTCAAAGAATTTTAAATCGTTGAGGGTACTGCAAAAGATTCCAAGGAATTTTTAATAGATTTCAATAATTTTAAGATATTCCCAAGGATTCGAAAGATTTCAGGGTATTTTATAAAATTCCAAGGAATATTTAATTTTTTAAACTAATTTAATGGAATTACAAAGGGTTTGAAATATTTTTAGCGCAATTTAAAAATTGCAAGGAATATTCAACTGATTTAAATAATTTAATATGATTTTAAAGAATTTTAAATATCTTAGGGTATTTTGAAACATTCCTACGAATATTCAGTTTAACAAATTTGAAGGGATTTCAAAAGATTTCAGTATTTTGAAGGGATCCCAAAGGATATGAAATATTTTAGATTATTTAAAAAAATTCTAAAGCATTGTTAAGAGATTCTAAAAATTTCAAGGTATTTTAAAAAGTTTTGAAGGATTTAAAATATTTTAGCTTGCGTTTTAAAATTCTAAGAAACTTAAATTTTTTTTGTTAATTTCGAGGGATTTCAGAAGATCTTAAATAATTCGAAATATTTTAGGGTATTTTAAAAGATTCCATAGAAATATTCAGTGGATTTCAATAAATTTATGTGATTTCAAAGGATTTAAAATATTTTAGGGTATTTTGAAAGATTCCAAAGAATATTCAATTTAATTCAGTAATTTAATGGCATTTAAAAGGATTTAAAATCTTTTAGGGTATTTTGAAAGATTTCAAGGTATCTTCAAGAGCTTTAAAGAAAGTCGAGGTATTATATAATATTTCAATGGATTTGAATTATTTTAAGGAATTTTGAATGATCACAAGGTATTTTTAAGAGCTTTAACAAGTTTTAGGGGATTTCAAAAGATTTCAGTGTTTTGAAAGGATTCCAAAGGATATAAAATATTTTACATTATTTAAAAAAATTCCACAGCATTGTTAAGAGATTCAACAAATTTGAAGGGATTTTCAAAAGTTTCGAAGGATTTAAAATATTTGGAATATTTTTTTTAAATTCCAAGAAATGTTTTAAATCTTCAAAAAAATGTCGAGGGATATCAAAAGATCCTAAAGGATTCTAAATATTTTAGGGTATTTTAAAAGACAACATAGAAATATTTAGTGGATTTCAAGAACTTTATGTGATTTCAAGGGATTTGAAATATTTTAGGGTATTTTGATAGATTGCAGGAGTATTAATTGAATGAATTAATATTAATTTTAGAGTATTTTGGAAGTTTCCAAGGTATTTTCAAGAGCTTTACACAAATTCTAAAGGATTTTAAATAATAAAGGTATTTGAAATATTCCAAGGGATATTCAAATGATTTCAATTATTTAATGTGATTTCAAAGGACTTTAAATACTTTGGAGTATTTTGACATATGTTAAGGTATCTTCAAGAGGATTAACAAGTTTTAAGGGATATTCAAAGATTGCAGTGTTTTGAAAGGATTCCAAAGGATATGAAATATTTTACATTATTTAAAAAAATTCCACAGCATTGTTAAGAGATTCAACAAATTTGAAGGGATTTTCAAAAGTTTCGAAGGATTTAAAATCTTTTGGCATATTTTTTTTAAATTCCAAGGAATGTTTTAAATCTTTAAAAAAATGTCGAAGTATATCAATAGATCCTAAAGGATTCGAAATATTTTAGGTTATTTTAAAAGATTCATAGTAATGTTCAGTGGATTTCAATAACTTCCTGTGATTTCAAAGAATTTGAAATATTTTAGGGTATTTCGAAAGATCAGAAGGTATTTTCAAAAACTTTAAAAAATGTCGATGAATTTCAAAAAATCTTAAAGGATTTGAAATATTCAAGAAGTATTTTTAAAAGCTTTAACAAGCATTTAAAAAAATTCCACGGAAGTTTCAAGAGATTCAACAAATGTCAAGGAATTTTTAAAGATTTTAAAGTACTTGGCATATTTTCGATAATTAAAATAAGTTCCAAGGAATATTTAATCGATTTCAATCTTTTTAAGAGATTTTAATGGATTTGAAATATTTTAGGGTATTTTGAGAAATTTCAAGGTATTTTCAAGAGATTAAAAAAATAAATTTAAATTACAAATGCTTTTATTTTATTTAAACCAGATTCTGTATTAGAAATGCTTAATGATTTAAACTTTGGTCTTTAAATATTAATGTTTAGAAGAAATATTGCCGCTGAAAAGTTTTTTATTTATCAAGGTATAATTAATCTTTTACTCATTATATAATAAATAAAGAGATTTCTAGCCATTTATTGCATACTTTGCCAATTATTTTACAGATTGCAATTAACGGACTTTAATATTGTGAATAATTCTATAAGTTTTTTATTTCGTCTCTGCTAATACAAAATGTTGAAGTATACGTTTTTTTATATTCAACTCACAAATAAAAAAAATATTAGTTGAAAATTTCGATTTTAATTTTAACCCATGGCCATATAGCAGATTTTCCATGGGTTTCACCACTCGGCTTTTGAGTGTGCATCAGATTAGAAAACATGACTAAAGATTTCAAAAGTTTTTTAAATATTTAAAAGTATTTGGAACATTTTCCACCGATTTCACGAACTTTAAAGAGTTCAAAACATTTGATAAGATTTAAACAGATTTTACTAAGATTTCAAATAATTCAATGATTTCAACAAGTAAAAAAGATTTGAGAAACAAAGATTTAAGAAAAATTTCACAAATAATTCAAAAGATTTCTAACATTTCATAAAAATGGCAAGGATTTGAAAAAGGCGTGTACATCAGATTTCAAAGATTTCACAAAGATTTCAAACATTTCCAAAGATCTTAAAACTTTCAAAAGGTTTTTAAAAAATGTAATAGTAAGCCAGATTTCTAAAATTTCAACAGATTTTACCAATTCAAAGATTTCGAAACATTTAAAAGATTTTAAACGGTTTCATATATTTCAATGATTTCAAATGATTACGAAATATTTTTAAAATATTTCAAAGATGTTCAACTATTTCAATATATTTCTACAAATTTGAGAAGATTTCAAAAAATTTCGAACAAAAACAAAAGATTAAAAAGTTCTCATAAAGATTTCAAGGATTTCAAATATTTCACAAATATTTAAAAGGATTCCAGAATATTTCAACGAATGGACTTACGTTCGCAAAAACTTAAGAATTTGTTTATTTATGGTTCTGCTTTCTTTAAAAATTGTTGACCAATAAAAAATGAAAATGCTCATTTTTTACATCTATAACAAACGATTACTTCAATATTTGATTTGAAAAAAGGAGACCTGGAAAAACTTAACTTCTTGTTCTGGAGAAGCTGGAAAAGACCTATATATTATATCTAATATATATATTTTTTCTCCCTTTTACAGGTGTATACAAGTGGAAAATACAACATTGGCAGCAAGTTGGAGTGAATTAGGTCGCGTTCATATCTGGGACTTGAAAGAACAACTGCAGGCATTGGACGATCCCCAATTGCTGGAGAAGTATCGAAAGAATTGTGAAAAATCGGAGAAGGCTGTGAAGCCAATTTTCACTTTCAAGGGTCACTTGGCCGAAGGTTATGCAATTGATTGGAATCCGGTGAGAGAAGGATTTTTGGCTACTGGTGATTGCAAGGGCAACATTCACATATGGAACTATGCAAATGGATTTCAATGGAATGTGGATCAAAAGCCTTACAATTCACACGCACCACACAGTGTTGAAGATTTGCAGTGGTCTCCTACCGAGAGGAACGTTTTGGCTTCTTGTTCTGTCGACAAAAGGTATTGCTTGTTCACGCTTTAATTAAATATTATTCCAGACTACACACTCTTTCCTATATTTTCCAATTTTCCCCTTTTTTTAAAGAAACTTCTCCTGTTCTCTCCTATTATACTTTTAGTTCAGAATTCATCTCGTTTGGTTACAAATTCTACAATTTGCTTCAAAATTTTATTCTTTTTTTGTTAAAAATGCAACTGTTTGGTTGGAAATGAATTTGTTTTGGTTAAAGATTCAACTATTTTGTTGAAAATTCTTATTTTTTTGTAGAAAATTAATCTTCTTGGTTAGGAATTCGTCCTCTTTGGTTAAAAACTCTTTGGTTAAATTAATTATTTATAACAAATAATACTTTTTTTACGTCAATCATATTTTATTATGTTCTATTATTTTTAAACATGCAAAGCAATTTTTGTTGAGATTCGTAAATTATTCGCTGAAATATCGCGATTTAAAAAAACCCATTTTAGGGTATTAATTTTAACCTGTAAAGCTTCCAAAATATCTTAAAAGATTCATGAAAATCGACCAGTCAGTTTTGAGTGGCCCATTTCAGGAATTTGGACTCAATCGAATAAAAATCCTTCGATCTGTTTTAGTATAAAAATCTGGGACACAAGAGTGGATCCAAAGTCAGCTTGTATGCTGACAGCAAAAGATGCTCATACAGCGGATGTGAATGTCATATCCTGGAATCGAAAGGAGTCAAGATTCCTCGTCTCCGGAGGCGACGACGGAGTAGTTTCCGTTTGGGACTTGCGACATTTCGGTTCTAGTACTCCCATTGCCATTTTCAAGCAACACACGGCCCCAGTCACGACAGTGGAATGGAACCCGGAAGACGCGACTATTTTCGCTTCCGGTGGAGCCGATGACCAAATAGCCCAGTGGGACTTGTCCCTGGAAGTCGATAGCGACCATCCACAGTCGACAGATTTGCCGCAATTACCTCCACAGCTTCTCTTCATTCACCAGGGACAAACCGACATCAAAGAACTTCACTGGCATCCCCAGTGTCCCGGAACTCTCATCTCGACAGCGCAATCCGGTCTCGACATGTTCCGAACGATTAGTGTATAGTAAGTTTTCTATTTCTTCTATAATTTCAAATCTAAAAGAATGAATTTCTTTAATTGTGAAGATTAGATAGTTTATTTACGATTTCTTATAAAATGTAAACAAAATAAATAAGATACATTTTTAAATGGAATAATTTAAATGTCAACTGTTGTCAAAACCTTTCTATGTGCATGAGAAATTGACCTATTTAGAGGGTGTCTATCCAAATCGTAGAAAAAAATTCCCTGATAATTTTAGTTTTTTTCAGGTATAATTTTTCATAGTAAAGAGCCATTCAAATGTTCCGCTATTTTTTAAACAATTAGCTCGAAATATGTTATAGAGTATTGCAATTTTATTATAAATAATGCTCTTCTTCTGTTTCTTAGGGATTCAATTAATATGTTTAATTTAGAAATATTATAATGATTTTATTCGGAGTTTTTTTATGTTCGGAAATTAAATTGAATAACAATGATTCGACATTTGTAAAAGTAGCTTTATTTTATTGTAATGAACTAGTTTGTATAATATTTCTTTTACTTCATAAATTTTTAAACTGAAAATTCAACTATTTTGTTTTTGATTAAAAATTGATCGATTTTACTTACAAACTCAAGTGTCTGGTTGAAAATTCGTTTTTTTGGTTTAATTCCATTGTTTTTTATTAAAAAATTTGAAATAGCAAATAATAAACTTTTTCCGGTAACATCGTTAATAAATAAATACATATAAGTAAATAAATAAATTAATTAATTTTTGTTTTTAAATATTCATTATTTTATTTAAAAAATTCATCTCCTTGGTTAAAAAATGAACTATTTTGTTGAAAATACGTCTTTACTTTAGCTGAAAATAAACTTTTTCTCTGATAATTTAACAATTCCAGATGCAACTTTAACTATTTTCTTGAAAATTTTGACTTTTTTGATAAAAATTAATCTTTTGGGCTGATAATTATTCTTATTATTGGAAATTTAATGATTCAAGTTAAAGACTCATCATTTTATTTAAAAATTCATGTTTTTGGTTTCAAATTCATCACTTTGTTTGAAAATTTGACTATTTAAAAAAATATATTATTGTTTTTGTTGCAAATTAGTTTTTTTTGCGGAAAATGCAACTATTGCAATTGAAAATTATATCCTTTTTTAGTTGAAAATTCATTTCTTAGGTGGAATATCAATTTTTAACTCAAAATTTAACTATACAATTGTTGGTTGACAATAAATAAATCTGTGTTTTTTTTGGTGGAAATATAATTTTTTAAGTGAAAATGTAACTGTTCCAGTTTTGGTTAAAAATGGATCTTTTTTTGTTCAAAATTCAGTTATTTGTTTAAAAATTTATCTTTTTCAGTTGAAATTGAGTAGTAAAATTTTCAGTTAGAAAAACTAATTTTCCATAAAAAAAATCAACCAAAGGGATACATTTTCAACTAAAATTATGATTCTTCAACTAGAGTAGATGAATTTTTACAAAATAGTTTCACTTTCAGATAAAAAGTAGGTTTTTCAACTAAAATTATGAATATTTAACAGAAATATTTCATATTTCAACGAGAAAAATGGAATAATTAAATTTCCAGTTGAAAAAATTAATTTTTAATTATCAAAAAAAAATTGTCCAAAGTGATAAATTTTCAACTAAAATGATGAATCTTTAATTATAATAGTAGCAATTTTTACCAAAAAAATTAATTTTCAACAAAAGTTTTATTTTCAACCAAAAAGTTGATTTTTAAAACAAGAATATTAATTTTCAAACAAAAAGGTTCATTTTCTACCAAAAAAACACAATAATGGAATCTTTAACTAAAATGATAAATAATCAATCGGAATACACGATTTTTTTTAAATACAGGAATTTTTAACTAAAAAAAATTGTCAACCAAAAAATGATGAATCCTTAATCAGAATGATGGATTTTTAGACCAAAAAGAACTTTTAAAAAAACTTCAACCATTGAGATTAATTCTACCAAAAAAGACGAATTTTTAATTAAAACAGATAATTTTCAACTAAACATTGAATAGTTAAATCTTTAGTTAAAAATTAATGTTTGAACAAAGTGATGAATTTTTTAATAAATTGGTGGTACATTCAAATGAAATAATTACATTTGCAGTTAGAAAAAAATTTCAATAGACAATTTTTCAAACAACATGATGAATTTTTGATTAAAATTGTGAATCTGGAGACAAAATTACTAAGTAATTTAATTTTTATTTTAAAAAAAGATTCCAAAAAAAGAACTTGTAAATAAAGCCAGTTGAATTTTTAACAAAGAAAGATTTTAAGTCAAGAGGGAAAAATATTTAGAACAAATTGTTAAATTTTCAAAGAAAAAAATAAGTTTTCAAACAATAAGATTAATTTTCTACAAAAAAAGGACGAATTTTCAACCAAAAATGGAATAGTTAAATTTTCAGATAAAAAATTAATTTCAAACCCAAAAAAAGCGCTCGATTGTTATTTAATTTCATATTGCAATTTTTAAAAAAATAAAGCACGCTATCGAAAAAATTCCCTGACTGAAAAAAAATCCCTGACAATTTCAGATTTTCTAGGTAGGATAGACACCATGTATTTAGTAGTTTCTGAAAGTCCTAAATTGGGAAATTATCGATTCATCGCTGCAGGAAGCAGAGGGAAAATAAATGCCTTATGGTAGGTCTTCCATGAGGACAGTTCCAGGGATTTTGCATCGTGGACATCTGAGTTAAAATGCGACGCATGTCTGTTACGTTGAGAGTTTTGCCAATCATAATTGCGCTTCGACAGGCCCTCGAAGCGAGCATTTGTTTTACTCTGCTGGGTCGGGGTATTTGAGAAACAACGCCACTGCCATCGGCTCCTCCTTCTCTGATTAAGAAAATTAGCTCTTCGATGTCCTCTTGGCCAAACTGCCATCCTCCACTTACCGGCATTCCGATTAGTTTCACTCGGTGGCCTTGTTCTCCTGATTTTTAAAAATTAAGAGAAACTTTTATCAAAACTAGAATATAAACATGCGTCCAATCTTGTTTTGTCTCGCTTATTTTTTAAATAGGATGTCTACTCAAATCCTGGAAAAAAATTCTCTGACAATTCCAAGTTTTTTCCAGGTATTTCAAGCTTTTTCCAGGTATGATTTTTCGCGAGTTTATTACAAATAATGTCTTTTTTATTTTACAGGAATTTAATTAATATTACAAGATATTCTTAAATATTTTATCACGATAGATTAAATAAATCATTAAATAATGCTAAAAACATAATTAATCATTTCTCGAATTCGTCGCTAAAGTACAGTAGCCTCCCACTTATCGCGAGAGGTTGGGACTGGGATTCGCGTTAAGTGAGTTCCCCCACTACATCAA
>JAAAKG020209201.1:0-22744 GCA_010014905.2 Druon quercuslanigerum | reverse complement strand
CAAATGGCAGTGAACACGGACTTTGAAAAAGTAGTTTTGAGAAAAACGCGTTTAAAGTTACAGAAGATAAAAAAGTGGAGAAAAAATTTTTTTTTCCCATTCACATTGAATCATCGATTCCAGCTCCATATAGTACATTCCCTGATGCAGCTTTGATGTCTTCAAAAACTTAAAAAACTTCAAAACTGTATAACTGCTCGGCAGCTTCCGGGAAGGCAGTGCAGCCCCCCCCTACCCGTCCTTCAGTACCACCATACCTTCTCTCTCTTTCCTAGTAAGCCTTCCACCCTTTCTTAAATATTTTCCATCTCATCCTTTTTTGTGCACAGTCACAAACTTATACGTTGCCCCTTCTATCTTTACAGTCCTCATTTGCACGTTCTCCCCCTTCTTCTCCATTATCTTCTTCCTCTTATCCATTTGTAACCCTTACTATAACTTCCCCACTAGCTCTTCCTTTCTTCTTTACTCTGGCCGCCTCCTGTAGCCTCCACTCATATCCTCTTGGACAACTTTGGCTCTATTCTATCACATTCCTTTCTCTCTACACCCGTCTCTACCAGTCACGCCCCATCAAATTCCTGAATATAGCGTCAGTTCAATTTCGACTTTATTAACTGGTGTTTCTGAAACTTGCATTGTTTGATTCAACGCGAATCCGAAAATAATAATTTTGACTATGACTTAGAAAAACGCAAATATCTCCTGAACAAAAACCGCCGACGAGGGGCTTTTTCATAATGACGCCCACAAAGAAAAGATATTAATATTAGTCTAACAAAAAGAAAAATATTACGGACTGTTATGTGAGAGGGAGCGGGATGTTAAAAAGGTCGTAAATAATGTTACGTAATATGTGGGCGCTCCCGAAAGAAAAGGCTAAACAAAAACCACTACAAATTTTATTCACCAGTCCTATCTAACAGATCAACACTTAAGGTCCCTCTAATCCGATATTGATTGTGTGGACCTTGCCTCTCCAGGAATGACGATCAGGATTCTTGGAAAGTTAATCGCGCCTATCACTTCCAGTGGTCATACCATGAGCCTTGATTTTCTCTTGTGCTCAGAGCTCCGTGAGCCATTCTCAGTTCTGAGAATTTCATGGTAATTCATCCGAATTATTAGAATCACGGTAGAAGTACCTAGAGAAGTACTATCGTTAACCAATAGACAATTCTCAGTTCTCATCATCATGCCATACCCGGTTCCTCAAGTAAAACGAAAGATAGTGTTGGATCAAGTTAAAGAAATGTTATCTAATCAGGTCATTGAGCCTAGCACCTCTCTTTACTCCCACTCCGTAGTGTTTGTCAAAGTAAGGAAGGAAAGTGGAGGTTGTATGTGGACTATCGAAAATTCAATTCGATTACTCAGGATGTAACACACACTGTCCAAGATCTAGGATGTATTGAAGCACTTAGTAAACTCACGCATCTTCTCTAAACTTGATCTACGCCAGGGTTTTTGGCAGGTGCTAATACATCAAGACACCAGGAAATACACGGCATTCGACATCCCAAATGCTGAACCCTATCAGTGTCGCGTGATGCCTTTTGAACTAGAAAACGTCGCACTCACCTTTCAGATTCTGATAATTCAGAGAGTGATTCAATACTACATACAATTAATAAGTAATGTTATGATAATGTCATAATGACATTATAATCTGTTCTCAGAACTGTGATAGTGTAAATGAATGGACTCACTTCTCCCATCGATAAATGCATTTTCGGTTAAACGGAACACCGTTGCTTAGGATGCTTCGTTTCGATCAATTTGAACGAATTCCAGGAATGGCATATACAAGCAATACTTTATGCATCGTCTCCCAAAAATCCCAGGGAGTTGCAGTCATTGGGTGAGAGAATACGTTCCGGATTGCTCGGTAGTTTTAATCCCCCTGAATAACCTACTCGGAAAAAATACCAGTGGGTGAACCTTATAACTCGACGCTACAGACAGAGATGAGTTCAATTGAATAGGGGCAGTCTTATATCAAGATACCCCTGACTTTCAAAACATAATTAGTTACGCTAGTATCAAGTTTAGTCTTTTTAAGGCGCGGTGTTTAAAAGCAGAATGGGAGTGTCATGCTGTGGAATGGGCCATTAAATGTTTCCAACTAATCAGATTTGCCGCCAGAACCAATTAGAAACAGAAAACGATTTCTCCACCTTAGTTAAGCCCAAAGCTTTGAGAAGTCTTGGGTACTCGTGGTACCCGAAATTGCCAGCAGTGAGTTTTGTCCGAGTACCACGACTCGGGACTCGCAGACACCCTGGAGCACTCCAGAAAAAATTTTGCTTGCGCCGAAAGGGAAACCGGTTCCAAGATAACATACAAACTTGTAAACTATTTACTTGCTGCGAGACGATTCGCGCAACACGACAGTTGGAGCAACGACCACAACATGCATCCTAAAACCCCGTGGTATACAGTTTCAGCATATCTTACGCATCCTTATCCGCATTCACCTTGCGGTAAGCGATTTGCACTCTTAGCAACATACCTACATTCCATATGGGCGGAAGCCTTTCCTTTGGGTTCGTCTAAGGCCCATATCATCAGTTCCCTCCTGGAAAGGCAAGTTTTTAGCTGTTTCGGCTACCTAAAGTTCCTTATCACAGATAATAGGGAAGGGGTATTATTTTTCTATTATGTATTTTATTACGATTATTCTCATGCATTTTTCAACTAAAAGTATATTTGGTGGATTCAACCAAATATTTAGTTTGATCTAATCAAATATGCTGCTTGATCCAACCAAATATTTTTGTTGGATCAACAATTCTCGTATCAAAAATCGTACAACATGTATATTTCAAGAGCCTTTTTTAAATAATTAAGACTTTTGAATAAAGAAAAAAAACCAAAAAGAAAAATATAAATATAAGAACAAGGGAAAAGAATGTCTCATACTTGACAGGTTATTAAATTTATATAAATTAAAAAAACTACATTAAAAAATTAAAAAACTTTTTTATAACTGAATTTTTTTTTAATTCTACAACAATTCGATTAATAATAATTCGATTAATTGACATATTTGCTAATAAATTGATACAAATAAACACATATCCTTAGGACTGTACGTAATAATTTAAAAATTTTTATAAAAACGGCAAACGTGAAAAGTAAGAAATTTTAATAAAATAACGTGATAATGTAACTTTCTTCACTCTGTTGAAATAGTCAGAAGGTGATATTATGAAATTTTAAGCTTAAAAATTTTCTTTCTCAATTTACCAGCGAAGCCTTCTGTTGTTTCATCAAAGTTATGAAAGATAAGATTTTTCTAGAACGTTTAAATTACAATGAATTTATTTTATTGTTCAAAATATAACTATATACTGCTAAAGTTTTTGTTGCAAATTAATTTTTTAACTAAAAATTTAACAATTCCATTTTTGGTTGAACATGCTTCTTCTTCAGTTCAAAATTAAACTGTTTGTATGAAAATTTCTATATTTTGTTATAGCTTTATCTTTTCTGGTAGAATATTAAACTTCTTCGAAAAAATCAATTATTCTCGTTAAAGATTTATCATTTTTGTTTAAAATTTATATTTCTGGTTAAAAATTACACTATTCCAATTATATATTTAAATTTTTTTTAAAAAGATTTCTTACTGTATTTAAAAAAGGAACTAATTTTTAATACTAGTCTTTTGTTGTTAAAAGTAATATTTCTAACTAATAATTTAACTTATTGTAATTAAAAATTACAAACCGCAAATCCTTGAGAAAATTTTATAATTTTTGCTGAAAAACTACAAGCAGTATATAATTCACATAATATAAATATAATTAAAAATAATTTATAATGAGGGAAAAATTGGATTGTATCTAAGCAAGCAGAAAAGCGGACAATTGAAATAAATTTCAATCCATTTTTAAACCTATTCGCGTTTATGATGGCAAACCCTTTTAATTTATCTTCATTTCTTTTTATTTAGATGAATTACTACAATGTCAGAAATTTCATTGAGATTGATCTGACAAAATTCACTTGTTGAGGAGAGAATAATATTTTTAATTTTGTGAATACAAAAAATATCATAGTTTACAGGCAATATGCTGCCGTAAGTCTTAATAAGTCACTTTTAAGTCAGTTTATAAGCGCTCGTGTTTTGGTACGGCGAGAAACGGTTTAGGCGTCTTACCCGTTTCGCCCCATAGTGTATTTCAATCCTCTTTACCTCTAGCGCTCATTTAAACGGTTGGTACAATGATAGACGGTTTGTATAGCGAGCGCGCTTCAAGTGTGGCTGCTACACCAAACATGAATGTAGCGACTTGACTGCAGTAACCGCTTGGTAGCCGTACTAAAAAAGAACGGGAAGGGGACAAACGACACGTATGGTCAGCGCGCTCTTAGATTGCACACTGGGTCTGCTTTTTTAGGCGCGGCTAGCCAGAGGGTTATTGATGCGTATGAGACGGTATTTGCTAACCTCTCCGAGTCGCTCGCTGGCTGCATAAAGTTGCGCGGCCACTGCGCTTTTTCCGAGCTACCTATTACCATAGCATGATGGCGCTAGCGGCACAAGCTCTCTCAGTGTACGCTTTAACTTTTCAAATTCATTTTCGCTCCTCTACTAATTCTACGCCGCTTTTATTCTGGGCCCGTCAATTATTGGCCACCGCATTTTAATGATGCGGGGAGCCCGTTACCACAAGCGGTATGGTGCAAAATCAAGCGCGACAAAGAGGATGAGGGCTACACTCTCAACGGGTTAGTTGCATCAGGTTGTCTATCGCAACACAATGCAAAATAACCTGCGTAAAATGTGATTTATGGGAAGAAGACTGTCAAGGAGTTAGGCAAAAAGGACGAAGAATAGTATTATTCAAACGGAATTTCGTAAATTGAGAAACTTAGTACAAACTAAAATTCAGGAATCATATAATCATTATAATTATAATTCTATTAAAAATAGGAATAAAAATGAAAATATCTGGCTACTCTTAAGACAGCTTGGGCTCATTCCTTCTAAACATTTGTCTCCTGATAACAATTTGTCCCCTACTGACCTTTTACATTAAAATCTACGCTCCTTGCAATTAGCACTCCTTCCGTGTCCTTTGATCCCTCTACATTTGATGATACTAAATTATTTTTTTCTGATATTTCACCTCAAACCTTAGTTAAAACACTTCATGAGGTAACATCGAATGTTCAAGGTTCTAATGGTATTACAATTAAAATGATTCGTCTTGCTTTACCAGCCATCGGATCTATACTCTTGCACATTTACAATTCATCACTGCAGGTGGGAATATTTCCTTATGCCTGAAAAGAGGCGATCATTCGCCCTATTCCTAAAATATCTAGCCCTGTTCCCTCTAAAGATTTCCATTTTATATCTATCCTATGTGCCTAGTCTAAACCATTCGAACGCATTGTCCACCAGCAACTTACGGCACACATTGAAGCAAATAACTTACTGGACTCAATGCAATCTGGGTTCCATGCTAAGCATAGTATACTTACAGCTTTACTCAAAGTAACTTCTGACCTTAAATTTGCAATTGATAGAAGAGAAATAACGGTTGTGGTTCTTTTTGACTCTTCTAAGGCATTTCATACTGTTAACCATAATTTACTACTGAATAAACTCAAACTGCTTCACCTCTCGAACACTGTTGTTAAATGGTTTCAATCTTATCTTAGTAATCGTTCTATAAGAGTGCAAATTAAAAATGGCGACCGGTCTGTTTGTGGGGAGATTAAGAGTGGTATCCCTCAGGTATCTACACTTGCACCCACTTGATTCATTATTAATACCAATGACCTTGGCAGTGAACTTCGACATTGTAAATATCACAAATATGCTTATAACATTAAGCTTTACCTTTCTGGGCCTATTTCCAAACTCAAGAGCTTACTTCAAAAGATATTGATTTGGTGGTGCAGTCAACCTTGGCAAATGGCCTCACTCTAAACCCTGCTAAGACTAAGGCTATAATCATAGGATCTTCTTCCTCTCCTTCACTTGAAACGAATGCAACCCTGCCTGACCGGCTATATTTTACGGTGGTTAACGCGAGTTAAACGGTCGTTAAAAAGTAGTGGAACGCGTAACTAGCTTCAACGGAGCATTAAATTTTTAACCGAGGTTGGTGGAACCGACCCTAACACCTTTCTATAAGAGCGATCACTAAAACTAGATCAGACGAACTTTAGTTCTTCTCATTTATTATCCCAAATTTTCAACCCGATATGGAGACTCGTGTGAAAATAAGTTAGGAAATAACAAAAGTGTCGGTAAGGTAGAAATCTGTTCACGTGGCCCCACTCGTCACATGACGTTAGTATATTATCTATCATTCCCTAAATGTTTAAGACTGCGTAAAACCGTAGGACTTTTTCAATTCCCTACAATTTTCCCTGGGCTAGGGTAAATATGGCGACGTGTATATTGAGTTGGAGGTCAAATTTAAATTCAATTACTCAATAAACATTAAGATTCCTTTGTCGGATTTAGTTTCAGTGGCTCAAAATACATAAAGTGCATTTATTAGCTGCAAAGTACAGACATTCTGCTATTTTACGTATTATACAATAGACTCGTGCACAGTTCAGACAACTTTTTTTGTGGGCCTGTGTTATTGTCCAAAAAACTTACTTTTTGTCACACTATGCAGCGGCCGCACCATTTGCACCCTGACAATCCTCGAGAAATGACCATTATTTTAAGACATTTAATAATCTATATTTTTTCTATGGGGTTTAGTGTTTCACTTTCACCATATCCTTTTAATTTTTGACTCTACTGTCGTCGGAAACCCTATAAGGAGCAATGCTACCTCTAACATAGCCATCAAAGTCGTATAAAACAAGTTGAAGTTCTACTGCTTTATATTCATTTATTTCCATTTATCCTATTTCCTATAACCTATGTGTCCCTGCAGGATTCAGTTCTAAATGTCATTCTCAGTTGAAGCAATCGAGACTCCAAAATATGATTCAGGGCATTGAGAGCCTTAGCAGTCCCAATTTTGCAGGTATGCTAGCTTTCTCTTTATCTAGAAGTTCTTGAAGCCCACGCTAGACAAATCTGGATAAAATCATCCCCGAAGAAAAGATCTTTAGAGCAGCTAGTTTGGCTGCCAAAGAATATGCGAATCTAGGAAGGAAGAAACTCTCGTTAACGAATCTGCTCTAGACATTCTCTAATGATCAACATTTCAGGTAGAAATACGATTAGCAACTTGCCTTGTCTTATTATTGGTTCAGCACTGGGTTTTAATTAAATATTCAAGATTCAAAATCGATGAAGACTTTAAAGCCGTTTGTGTAGAAGGAAATTATTCTTTCTGTTGTTCTTTTTATGTCTGTCTGTGATTGTTGCAGCTGTTTGCCTCCGCTAGCTGTTTAATTCATCAGTCGCCCAAGTTAAAAACGAAAGTCTAGCTTTCAGCAGGGTTATTGATAAAAAGGTGCATGCTAAAGTGGGACGACACTTTATCCCCTTGACGCGAAATCCAGACGCTCTTCTTTGTTTTGATACTCAAATGCCACGCAGATACCTAGCACTTTGAAAATATTGCTTGAAATCTGCCGTCTCTTGCGTAGCTCTATCGCCCTCAAGAGCCGCAAGTGGACAGGAACTGGTAAGGGCAACTTTCAGAAGAAGTTGGAAAAAAAAATTGTATTCAACCCGCTAGATCACTTTTTAAAATTCCGTAGGATTTTAGAGAGTGTTATGCCAGTATCCGCACCACGGGCATTTAACTCAAGTCAGGAAGATTGAAGTTTAAAACCTTTCGGGACCGACAGGTAAATGTAACTTCCAAATTTTAATATACAATTATATCTGAATTATCTGGAAGAAAAATCATAAATAGTGATTTATTGGATACAATTTACCAATTATCTACGCCTAAAACTTTCTTAATGCCTATCTTATTGAAACTCCGCTATATTCTAGCAGAACTCATTAAATACTGTAAAGCAAGCGCAACTAGTTTAGCGGGTTTTTTTGGATAAAATGGCCGAGTTTTCGGCGCTTCACCCCGACTTCTAATTTCCAATTGTACAGAGCTTCTTGTACAGTTATCTAATTTTACATTTTGACATGGGTTTTAAAATGATCTTTAAACGAGTATTAAAATACAAATAATAATTAAACAATAAAAAATATTTCACGTTGATTTTAGATTTAAGAAACATTTGTCAGTTTCTCTCTAAATGCAGAATTTATGAGTTTCTTAATGTGCGATCAAAAAGCTTGATTTTTTTTCTTAAAAAACATCTCAAAACGAAAATGGGATGAAAAGTATTGGTTAAGTGGTAGAAGGTCATAATAGCACCGGTAGTTCACGCCAATTAGCCGAAGCGCAAACAGTAGGAGTATTATTGCAGCGTCTCAGTGGTTCTAATATCTGATAAAAATATTATTGTGTAATATTTTTTTCATCTAAATAAAATCATACATCAACTGGTGAAAATCTTAAAACTCGATTCGAATTGGCAACGACTGTGTCGTTCACATAAAAATACTATTTTTGTACCCTCTATGGAATCAGTTGTGATTTTGAAGAAATATTCCTCATCTTAAAATCATGATATTTTTAAAAAGAGTAATTGCTTTCCAAATAAGAAAAAACTATGGTAACTGTGGATAATGCCTTGTGTTTGCTTATAAGATATATCTTCAATCACGGTGCTGCCTTCTAAGCTGAACTTGACAAATCTCCGTCCCCATATATTGAAAATAAGATAAGATAGGCAACAGCAAAATTTTGGGCTGGGACACTTGGCAAATTACCCCTTTTATATCATAAATGCTTTTATGTAGCTTATAATTCAGGAAATTCTCAGTGGCCGGCTATTAATATCACGCTGAAACTTTTGGCACTATAAACATGCCCGCAAAGGAGTTTCTTGTTTATTTCTTTATACAGGCAAATTTATAACATGTACTTGAACAAAATCGATCTTTATATCCTCAAAAACATTTTGTTCCAAAGCGGATAAAGGAATTTGTTAATTGAGCATTATTCTAAACATCATGAATTGAATTGTAGAAAAAATGTAAAGTGCTATGGCCTTTTAACTAAATCTGGTTCAAGTAGACTAGTTCTGCTTTAATTTCCTTGTGAGGTTTTCCCTTGAAATTTAAGGAGCTTTATCACGGCGCAATATATTCCAACTTCTCTATTCTCGGCAAATATTAACAAACAATCACTTTCAAATAGTCTTTATTGGTTAGGTCCTAACAAAATTGATTCACGAAGTTTCATTTAGAGGATCTAGGGGAAATTCATTAACTCGATACTGTTTTTTCTCATTAAGAGCAACGTGAAGTTTTGTTTTCCAAAATTTATTCTTATCTCTTTGTACAAAAGCAGGTAAAAGATGCCACAGACAGGCAGAAGCAAATGAAGAGATGCGCCAAGGCATGTGACAAACAAAATTCCGAACCATGATCTCCAGAGGACACTATAGCAAATAAGAGTACAGTAACGTTCATCAAAGAAGCCCCTCTGAGGAATGACATGCCGCGTTTGTTGACACAATAAACTATATAAACAAGACACGCTCGACCACATACAACATCAAAAGATACATAGCAGTGGAAATTAAGCTGTAGACGCCATGATTGCTATCGTATTAAGTCGAGATCCTGAAGGTGGGTGAGAGAAACTCTCCTGGAGCCGTCCTTCTTGCTACAAAAGATTTTCTCACCACTGATCGAGAGATATTTGATCTTCTTACTCCACCTTAGCTCAAGCCCTGCTTTGTATATCTGCCCAAAATATTGAGTAAGAGCTTCTCGAATGTAGAGGATGTTGTTTTCCTTCGCAGACTAACCAACTTAGCTTGTGGAGAAGTCACGGTTCTTCTTTCTTTGCTCAATAATAGAAGCAGAATTCAGCTGCTCCTTAAATTTTGCGACTATGATAGGAAGTCGTTGGGTAACTTGTGGATTTGATCTAGTCTGATTGAGTCCGTAAATATTTATGAGACTATTATTCACAAGCGGCACACCTAGAACATTCGCAATCTGTTCAACAATTTCTGATAAATTTTCCCATCCTTTCTGAGGTAAAACGTGTATCTCAGGTGTGTTAGCAAGGGCAGCCTGTTTAAGAGAATCGCATTTACGCTCGAGATAAGAAATTTCAGGTTAACTAAGGCTTCAAATGAAGCATTCAAGGTTTCATGATTGGTTTTAAATGTCTCAAAAAAGATGTCAAAGGTTTTAGTCTAGAAACAAGACGCTGAGAAACTACCTTGTTAATTGCCTCGGAGATTCCGGACCTCAGGTCTGTAGTAGCCATGCATGAAGCATTCACATCATTAATATCGGTATTTTCAGAGATTGATATTTGCTTGGTCCGCCAACGCCAAGCCGTCGTCACAGAAATGCCACAGGTGGTATGTGCAACCATGTTGGAATGCCTCCTATTCTTGTGAAACCCGCACCAAGCACACAACAAATCAGAGGTATCTAGCAAAGGTCATAATTATGAGCACCACGACAACTCTAGAGGCTAAAACTATTTTCTGGAAAAGCAAGTAAATAACGGGCGCGAGATAGTTCAATATCTCTATTCTCGGTAAATATTTAGAAACACTCACTTTAAAAGACTGCCAAAAACATACTAATCGCTCAATTGCTATCAAAGTTTTCTCTGTCAACATCTTTTACTTAAAGCTATTTTGAAATTAAGCACTCCGATTCCAGAACAGGACATTACTTGGTAAAGTTGGAGGGAAGTTGGTCCCTGTCAACTACAAATCGAAATTTGATTTTTGGAGAATACACTCTTATAGAAAATTAAATGGCTTATCTTTTTTCCTTTAGCAAAAAGTTTAATCTATTATAAATTTCAAGATAACCATGATAATGATGTTTGTTTCTAAACAGATTCCGCGAGTCACTGGCTTCAAACAGATCGTCAAATATTCTCATGGCATATTGATGTCTGTAACGATACAACTTTCTGGATCCGCAGTTTACTTATTTTGAGATGATTGTCAAATGTTTTCATAGCATCTTACAGCTAGCCGCACACTAACTTTCTGAGTCCGCTATTCACTTGTTTCGAACAGACTGCCAAATATTCTCATAGCATATTTCTGCTTGCCACGATACTAACTTTCTGGACTCGTTATTCACTTGCTTCGAAGAAAATTTGATTATCATCTGTCAGCAGAATTATACTGCATACTTTTGCTTTAAAATACCTCATTCTTTGATTAAAAAATGTTTCAACCAAAAATATAGCTCAAATGTGCTGACAGCGACGCTTTCTTGATTAAAAAGCAAGGCAAAAAAAAAGATAATAAAAAATGCAACCGAAGCAAATGATTTTTCTCTTTCAATAAACCGGATAATAGTTGTTAATGACATTTTATGCCACAATTGTCGACTCTTCATTTATAAAAAAAATCTCAATAGTGTCTCTAATTCTGACGACGAGAACGCCTCTCCTTCCGACAATGACTCAATCAATAATGATCCAACGTTTGAAATTAAACTTAAATCAAATGATGAAATTCCTGATGTTGACCCATTCAAATTTGTATTCAGCGGACTGTTGCAACTCACAAATATTGTTGCATCTGCTTCTCCACGACGAATTTAACTACAATCCCCGAAGAAGCTCGAGTGCAGTCTTGTCAATGTCGAGCTCATATAATCAAAAATCGTATATTTGATGAAGATCTTGGTCCCTTTCTATAAAGTGTAATTCAAGTTTATTCGATAAAGTAGGTGAATATAGTCTTTCCGAAAAACAATTAAAAGCATTTATAGGGTTAAATTGGAAACAACTCAATGCTCTTAAAGAGATGTTGACCTCGCTCCGAAATAGCCAATCCCGTTCAGTGACTCAAGCACTCGTAGTATTTTTGTTCAAATTACATACTGGAAACTCTAATAAAATTCTTTCTTCTATCTTACAGTTAGAAAATAAACATGATGTATCCGATTATGCTGCCAGTGCAATGAAATCTTTTAAAATGACGTTTTGCCACATCGCTTCGCATTGTTCAAAAATCAAATTTTCAAATTTCGATTTTCAGTTGCCAGGGGCCAGCTTTCCTCCAACTCTACCGATGTATGCGCATCTATCTTCCTAAGTATGGCTGTATCTTTACCAGCAATACAGTATAATGATTCTTGTTATATATAGTAAATAAATCTGTTGTGTAAAAAATAACATCCCCTCCTAACATGCACAAAATTATGTAAATTATCACGCACGTTTAAAATAAGTTAGTTAAAAAATTCCTGAAAATGGCTAATGAAATTTAAATAGAAACTGGTGAAACTGTTATCTCTAGAGATTATGTGACAAGAACAAACTCCAGGCATAATTTACTTTAATAAAGATATTTAATGCTTATTAGTCACACTGATGACTACAGTTTGTCAGCTATTTAGAAAATATGAGGATTGCTTGTACTCTGGTCCTATTTTTCGCAGTTATTCTTAATTCCATTGGTAAATATGATAGCAGACCAATGCTCATTTTTTTAATTGTTATTGTTATTGTCTTTGCAAGAATAAATTTTACACGCGTGTAATTTTAGGCTTTAGACATCTGTGTATTTACAGTCCATATGTGCAAGTTTAACTTATGACTTTATGAGATGGGACACCCTCAACGCTGCTCTCTGAAATTTTAAAGTTCAAATACAGTACCCTGCCAACTGTGCACGTGCACATATGTTACACTTCCAACGGCATACGTGCACATATGGAACTATTCCAACTGCGTGCATGCAAATATGGTACACTTCCAATTGTGTATTTGCAAATATGGTACACTTTCAAATGTGCACGACTCAATTCAAATGTGCGCAGCTGCTACCCTCGCGACTGTGCGCATGTACATATGGGAATTCCCAACTACGCATTATGTAATTAGAATGTTTACAGCAGCTACCCCCCTCTAACTCTTCATATGTACATGTAAAATACTCCTACCTCTCCACGTTGAAATTTAAATATGTCAATATGGTACCTTCCAATTGTGCACTTTTACAGATAGTACACTTCCAACTGTGTACAGTACAATTATATTCCAGAAGATCGTCAAATTTCGTGAATAATTAAAATAGCTGCTGCTAGTGTTTTTCTGATCAACAGAAATCGCACAAAGATCCATAAGAAAGAATAGAGACAAGGCTGCAGATACTTTTAATTAGCTCACGAATACCGGAACTACAGCCTCAAAAGCGTATGATTTTCAAGAACTAAAAATGCTGGCCTCCGGTTTTCTTTCTCTGTACTGTACCTAAAAGTAATTTCGTGACTTAAGTTTACATTCAATTCTAATGTATCTGTATCTGTCTCCCGAAATTCCACCGTACAATATTGCTTAAAAGAATTGAAGATATTCCAGCTTACAAGTATGTCCTTTAAAAAAATAATCCAATATTTATTTTTGCAGAATTAAGTTTACAGTCTGGCTATAACCCTATTGCCAATTCGACCGACGTGAGCCAACATGCCGAGCCCGAACCTCCTATGCGTGACAGCTCCATGCCTCCTCATACCAGCTCTTCTTTTAGCAGAACTCTTGATATTAAGGTACTCGGATATGGATATGGGCAACTTGGACTTATTCGGCTCATTCCAAAAAGTAATCCGTACCGTCGATTCGCGTTTCGAAGACACACCTTTCGTCAAGATTTTCCACTTCGAGTGCGAATAGAAAATAAGGTCTTTGAGAAAATGCCAGTCCCCGAACAAATGGTGTTAACAGCCTCTAATGGTGACATTTTTGCAATCTTGGAAACTAGTGGGATTCTTAGAGGAATATATAATTCCGCAGATAACCGCCGGGTGAAAATAAACATAAGAAGCGGCAAGATTACTGTTTTGAACGAAAAAGAAATAGAGGAAGTTCCAGTAGGGACAAGGCGCACAATCTATACATGTTTCACTACAGTAGTTGAAAACCAAGATTTTCTACAGGAACACCAACAATAGTTCAATCTAAACAATATGAATCTTTAGTGAATTGCGCATGATTCAAACTTTTAACTGAGCTATAGTTGGTAGAAAGCTCGAACTCTTTACATAGTAATAATAGTAATAATAAATATATTAGGTATCACAAATTTCAGTGTCTAAGTTCCGAAGGAGATAATTCTATAACAAAACTTTTCGTCTGATACCACTATCGTCCACTGGCTGTTATCTTCCCAGTAATCAATATCTGAAGTATTGTAAACTTATTGTTAACATACTTATTATTCACATACTTATTCTAAAAGACAAGCATGTTTCAAACTCAAATTTACGGACTTACAAGGCTGTAGAAAAGTAAAAAAATAAATAGAAAATTCTTCGTTTAAATTATATCTGAACAGTAAAAAGAAAACCTTAAAATTTAATTTTCTTGGCAGATAATGATTTAAAGTCAAAAATTAAAGTGAAAGCCGCACGACTGATCACACTTTTTTCATATCAAGTGTGTAATAGCAGAACCTCGGTTTCAACGGAGCATGTCGTGACCAAATTGTATGTCCAGAAGTTCTCAGTGATAGGTGCGGAGCGTGTCATGCACACGCTGAGTACCTAGAAAAGATGCTATCTGGGTGTCCCTCCCACGCGGGAAATACGTATCTCTACAGACATAATACGGCCCTAAAATTGTCGATTGTAAGAGGAAATTTTTCACATAGTTCAAAATAGCAATAGTATTAACAAAAGGTCTGATACTGATTATCTTAGTGATGTTTATCAGACTGTTATCGCTCTTCTTGGTTCATCATGTGACTCCCGTCAATTTAGACTAAGTTATCATCTCTTGGTCTCGAACTATCATAATAGCAAATAGCTGTTTGCCCACTTTGTTATAATTTACTTTTCTTCAAGTGACAATGAGGGAAGATAAGAAAAACTAAGTTATTAGGAATAGCTTTTAAATTTAAATAATTATCATATTAGCTTTTTCAAAAGCTGCTAAGGGACTTTCCTAAAAGTTATGTTGCACATTATTCTTGACGTGATGAACTGAATTCTAGAAAAAAATTTGCAGGGCTATGAACTTTTATTTTAATTTTGTTCAGGCAAAGACAGATACGTAAAACAGTGTTAAGAAAAGTTTTTTATTGAAAAATATTTTCTTTGGTCAAAAATTAACAAAAATACTATGATATGAATTGATAAGCGCTCGCCACTTGAAGCGACTTCCGCGCGACTTTCCATCAAGAAACTGAGGCGAAAATCCTTACAAATCAAGAGAAGTACTCTTGAAACCAAAGATTTTTCTTTTTTTCAATAAAAACGAAACATCTTTTTAAATAAAAACCCATTTCCTTTTTAAAGAACGGAGATCAATAATCCAGAATCATTTCATCACTATTCGCAAAACCCAACACGGCATTCGAATATAAACAAAGATACAAACATTTTTGAAGAAAAACTCTAAAATTCTATAGCACAATTTAAATTAAAGTTATTGCAAAAGCAAAGGGACGACTTTCTTTTAAACGAGAAACAGTTTTCAATTCTCTATATCATCAAATTTTGTCAACAAGGATTTTAAACGTTTTGAGCGTTTTCCCGGTTCTTGCATCCCGCCTGTGAATTTTGAAGAATACTGGAGAATGCATAATTTTTTAATACCTTTTGCTTTAACATGTAGGATTTAGGAAAACAAATATTTTCCCTGCGAAAAAGCCCGAAACTCCAAATGACGCATTTCAAATAAACACTTATAATAATAAACTATTTGTTAAAAATAACACTAATTTGGAGATAATGCGCATCTCTGGGGTGTCCTTAAAATTTAAATAAAATGAAGATATAACTATTTATTTAAAACTTTCAATGGTTACACCACTTCGCATAAATTATTATTATTTTGTTATTTAAATAAGAATAAAATACCTGATCATTTATTAATAATCAAGTTTTCCACATTTAAACTTCTCTGAGATGTCACATTGATAAGATTGCATTAGAATGACCCGAAAAACCTTTGCCAACTTCAATCGGTTTAGATCAGGAAAAAATAAATTAATGATATGCTACAAACTATTATTACGTGGTCAAAAAATTGACATATAAGCGTTACTAGAAAGTTTTATTGTCTAAATTATTGCTGAAAATCAAATACTAAATAAAATTAAACCAACCCAGATGAAAAACTTGCCATAAAACATCGGTTAGACGGAATCAATGTCCTGGAAACTGAAAGCCTTCTACTGACGGCAGATTGAACTAGAATTTCCCACAATTCTTTGCGCGTCCTTCTAAATCCCAAGATGGCCGTTTTTAAGAAATCAACAGCCGACCAAAGATAGTTTTTGTTGCTAAACATCCCATCTTTGCTTGTGAAAAACTATCGAAAAAGATGCGTGAAACTATTCCGGAAGATCTGATAAAAATTCGACTCCTCTTCTCATTACCAACGTTTGAAATGCTCGAAAGCCTGTCTCGATTTTTCTTTAAAAAAAAATATGTATATATGTTTTTTCTTTAAATTTATTCACCTCAAAGTAATATATTTAAACATAATTATGATTATAAAAATCGAGAATATTGATGACTGAGAGAAAAAAATTTAACAAAGTATCAAAATTTTCAAAAAGAACAAAATGATTTAAAAATTTAAATTTAAAAATTTATTCATCTTTTTTAAAGTTTATCTACTTTAATTAAAAATCCATTTCTTGCTTAAAAAATGCATGTTTTTCGATTTGACTAAAGGTTGAATCATTTCGAATTACGAAATGCTCTGTTATTAAGAGTTCATTAGTTTAAAACTTTACAGATTTTGAATTGATAAATTTAAAATACATTATTAAAAATCAAAATTAAATTCAAATTTTAATTTAAAGTTTAATTAAAAATTAATAAATTCATAATATATTTATAATATGTTTAGTTTAAAATAATAAATTAATATATTCAAAACTGAGAAAAATTTTCATTTATTAATTTACAGCTTTAGAATTAAATAGAAAACTAATTTCCCGAATTTGGCATTTTGTAAGAAAAAATGTTAGGATTCCAGAATTCATAAAGTTTTAAAGTGCCGCTAGTTGTTTTGTAGACTGCTTAATTTTCTATTTCATCTATTGCAAATGTGAAGAATATTTACATTATACTTTGACCTTTTGACACTTTAATAATTAACTTTTGAAATTTCTAAATGGCAAGATAAAAATTAAAAAACTGGAAAGAAAGTTGTGCTCTCGAAACATTTCACTTTTTTTCATTTTCAATTTAGAAACAATTTTTCCGCAACGAGCGTCGAATAATTTTAAGTAAAACTATCTAAATCACTGCCCAAAAGAATAACACCCGTAGCTACCTGCAAATCGAAAAACACAAAATATATAAGACAATGCAACAATGAAATTGGAAGATGTAACATTGGTTGATTCTCAAAAGCCTGCACAAGTTAACTGTGCGTGCGTACGCAAAGCAACTTACCGGTTCTCCCAACGCCTCAGTGTTTGATATTACACTGACCAGTGAAATATAAGGCTCAGATTAAGACTTTAACATCTCCTCGGCATCCTTCGTTAGTATTTTCAACACTGGGAAGATCAGATTTTGTTAATTTACTAATTTTACATCGGAGCAGTGTAGCAGGGAAGCTACCTGGAAGGCGCTCGAAAGAGTGTCCCCAGATCAATGGTCAAAAATCAAGACCTTCTTCTCCAGGAGAGAGGGATTTGTCTATGTGGCAGCTGACCCAGCGGCTAAAGCTTGGCTTCGAAAGCCTGTGGTGGAGACAAGGCCTTTAGAAGGCCTCTTAAGGTGAGTGGAATTGAGTTGCTCCAAAAGGTGGTTAGGGCCACGGCGTAGTTCCCACGTAAACTGGAAGACCCGTCAGTGTTCCTCCGTCGGTTGGAGGGATTCAACCCCTCACTTAAGAAAGCATCCTGGCGAATCGTCCGGCACGATAGCATTTAGGAAAAGGACACAGCGCGAGGAGGAACCTAACGTCTTCTAGTTGTGAAAATTCCTGAGTCTCAGACGAGGGCCCTTGCGGTCCTCAACTAGAGCCATTGCCCAAATTAACTTGCATCAGAGCAAGAGCGCCTCTGACGTTTTGCAGAGGGGCATGTATTCGAGGCACACAGGCATCTCGCTAATCCAGGAACCCTGATTGGTACGAGGTGTCATTGGGGGTTTAGGGGGCCTGTTTTTTGTTACAGGGACCACAAGGCGGCCAATCCAAGTGCTTGCATACTGGCGACGGGAGTGAACGTCGTCCCGCTGCTTGAGCTTTGTTCCAGGAATTTGATGGTAATAGCCACGCATCTTAAAGGAATAAGCAGGCTAATCATGGGATCGGCTTACTTTCCATATGGCAGTGATACTAATCCGCCAGTATTCGTACCTCCACTGTTGGAATATTAGAAGATAATGTGTCTTCCTCGTCTTCTGGGGTGCGATCCTAACTCCCGCCATACTTTGTGGGGCAGAACGGACTCAAATTCAAAAGGTAACAGCCTATTAGAAAACCTAATCACTACTGATTTAGATATCCTTAATACGGAGAATACCCTGACGTTCCATAACTCGCTCAGGGAGGAAGTGATTGACATCACTTTGTAACGGTAGTTTCAGAGATATCTTCAAGAATTTGAGTCTCAGATGAACCCACTCTCTCAGATCTCTCACAGATAAAGTTCGAGTTCGAATTCGCTGTACACGCCGGCCCTAAATGGGCCAGAAATCTAAGAAGAACGAATTGAGGTCAGTTTTTCACGGAAATAAAAAGTGCACTTTTAGTGGTGCCCAGGTTAATCAGAAACGTGGATATCCTGGAAATGGTGACCGAGATTTTCATGAAAGCCATCAAATCCACTTATGAAAGTAATTGTCGACCTTCAAGAGTTCGAAAGGATGGGGGACATACTGGTGGAATGGTAAACTCGAAAAGCTTCACAGGGAAACTAGAGAGAGCTTCAGACGTGCCAGTAATGGCAAAACGAAGGAACTATGGACCTGAAAACATGCTGGCCAATAGGAACCGAACCGTTGACTCGGGATGTCCACAGGGAGGTGTTTCATCGCCCTTGCTGTGGTGCCTGGTAGTGGATGAACTGCTTCATCTGCTCACGAGTCAGGGTCACCACGTTATAGACTATGCGGACGATATACTGGTTATCGTGCACGGCCAGCAACTGCAAGCGCGCCTCGGAATAATGCAGTTGTATTCATCAGAAGGTATCAGTGGGCAACCACGAGAACATTAAAACTGGCAGGAAAACAACTATAAATCCAATGACGTGCCAAATATCTAGGAGTCATTCTGGATGAGACGCTGTCATTGGACGAGTACCTGGAAAGAAAGTGGTAGCGACTTTTTGGCTCTGTAGGAGAGCTATAAAGAAAAGCTGGGCCTTGAAACCGGAGACTATTGGATCCCCCACCTCACCATCAAGGCCGTGGCTGCAAAGGCAGCCTAGATATTAAATATGGTAAAAGATTGCAGGATCTCAACGGTACGGTGGATACTGATCGACATCGCGAGGAGGCCAACACTGAGCATGCTCAGAGACAAAATTTCGAGAGAGAGAGAGAGAGAGAGGAATGGGCTAACGGCAAGGCCCGCCTGTCCAGGAATGAAGAGAACTTGTTTACTGATGGCTCCAGAAACAAGGAGAACGCAGGAGCAGGTATATATCGTAAAAGAAATGGACCATGCTTCAATGCGCCTATAATGCAAAGGAGTATGGCAATAAAAGAAACGTTCGTATCTGCTCAGACAGCAGAGCTGCTAAAATGGCCCTGAATAGTAGAACGAACACGTCGCTACTAATATGGGAGTGCTTTGAGGCATTTGATAAACTAACGACAGAAAACCGTGTCACTCTGCATTGGATCCCTGGATACAGCGGTATCAAGGTCAATGAGATCTCGGACAGGCTAGCAAACCTAGCAGCAAAAGAAAATTTTACTGCACCCGAGCCAGCTGTAGGCATTTCCAGTAGGTTAATCACTAAAGATATTAACAGTAAGCTGACCGAGGAACATCAGAATGAGTGGGATTTGGTCTCTGGCAGCAGACAGGCTAAAACACTCTTAGGCTCAAGGCTTAACTCTCACCAAGCGAAAGAATTACTCAAGCTCGGGAGGAAGGAACTCAAGGTCCTAACGTAAGTATTTATAAAACATGGAAACCTCCAGTGTCACAGACATAAGATACGGCTTGAAGAAAGTCTCCTCTATCGTCTTTGCGGAAGGGATAATGAGACTTCTACCCATATTCTTTGTCACTGCCCTGCGATTTCAGCGCAACGTGTAACACTCACAAGCAGTTACTGCATCAATGAGTGGGAAATATCAGCCAACAGCGTGGCTGCGGTCCTCTCCCTATGGAGAGGGCTATGGGGCCACGCTTAAGGTTTACAAGTAGACGCAACGGGATCACTCAAGCTCATATATTTATACATGTGTAGCGATAAGTCCATTAACATATTTTTTACCCTTACACAGAAAAAACTAGGGTTTCCCTTGGAACGGATTTTTGTTTCGAAAGGAGCTGGAATAAAAATGAACCTCCATTGCTGAAAAGAAACCCAGAACGATAAATAAGCTCTAAATGATACCTTAGTTAGTGTTCTAAAGGATCCCATTTGTAATTGAGCCTATTTGAATGTCACAATGAATTTCAAGGAAGAAGATGCATGGCTCAGCTTCAAGAATGTGGTTGAGAATCTGTTAGGCAATCACATGAGTGTCAACTACAAGGAATTGGTGTTTTAATTGCTCAAAAAGTACAAAGAAATGGGAATACGAATATGATGAGAGACTTCTGTTCGATGCTTAAAAGGGAGAGTGTTTACAGTGGCATGAAGCGGAGCCGAAATCCGTTGCACAGATCTCTGGTTATGGTGTTATGGGATTTCGGGGATATAGAGCTATTTACCATTTACTATGTTGCACAAGAAAAACTCACGAAATTGTTCTGTTTTCCCAAACAAGATTTTCTTCTGAATGAGTTTATGGGATTTTCAGTTTATTGGGTTCTATTATTACAAGGTGAAGGGATTATGGACTTATGGGGTTATAGGGTTACCAAATTAAGGCGAGGAGGGTGCAAATGGTACCGGGTGTCCACCCAAGACTTAAACATTTTTTGTGGGCCTGTTTAATTAATAATGACGGAAAATTTCCAAATTCTGTTGGGAAAGTGGCTTTCCCTATAGAGCCAAACAGCGGAGTATTCCTCAGGCAGAAAAGAACTTCACCGAAATAATAGGGCATTTGAAATTTGAAGCTTAGTCAATTTTACGCAACGTCTTGGTATTTTTCCAATGGAACATAACAAAATTCACAATTTTGTAACAAAAAAAAATTCTGCAAACATCAAACCTGAGTATGACACCTCAGCTATTCGTGTTAAACTATAAATATTAAGGAACTTCTTGCATTATTTCATTTTTTTTTATATGAAATTAATTAATTTGATTAAATAAACGAATAATGACCAACTCAACGATCAAAGAGTCATATGATTCGATTATATTTTATTAAAATTTTTTATTTTATTTTAGTTGTACATATGCTGCGCGGTTACATCATTAACGGCAAAAAGGAAAGAAACCAATTAAATCATAATGTAAATTAATAAACATAAACTCAGCTAGTTATTAATTGCGCGAAATAGTGACTTAGTTACTTTATATATAGTTCATATTGCTCATCGATACTATATGCGTCATGCTTCATTGTTTTCTGATATTTGTATGATTAGAAAGCTTTCATTCTAAGCTTAGTTCCCAATAATATTATAATACATAATAATATTCAATTATTACTTATAATAATTAAGTTATTATTATTTATAATATCATAATAAATTATAATATAGCTACTGCCTTCATTTGAATCTTGCCTCTCTGAGGCTAGGGCGCGAAGCAAAGCATAGTTTCCTGGTGCTGACCATATGGTCAAGCTGACCATAGCCTTTTTATTAATATTCCACAAATTCTAGGGAATGGTGTTATTCACAAATTTTAAAATAATTATAGATATTTTAAACATTATTCCACAATAGCATAGGTACTAACCCCCGACAAGCAATATTCCACAAATTTTGGGGATTTTTCCCTACAGAAAGTTTGCAAAAATTTTGACACAAATGATTAAATTCCCATCAAGTTTGGGAATTTTTCTCACAAAATGTTGAGAGTTTCACCAACTCTAAGAAAAATTTCTATTAATCTTTGAGACTTTTCCCCTCAAACGTTTGGAAATATTCCTAAAGTGATTGTCTGAAAAGCATCTCAAACCAATACCAGGTTGCCCCTCAGTTTTCGGCCATCTTTATACTCGCCTATTATCGCGTAATTGTTGAGCTTTCGCTAAAATAAACGAATTAAATTTTTGAAAAAAAACAACTCAAGGTAAAATAGAATGTTTAATAACAACAATTTTTGTTTAAGATATAATTTTTAAGACATTTTTCAGCTTTCCTCAAATAAAAATACGCAAGGCCTCAATTTGATTTTCAAATTAGAGCTATTAATCTCTTTATTTTTTATAATCAGATATATGTAAGTTGACTATATGAAGCTTGTAAGTTATCAAATAAATTATAACATTAAGAAACATTTATCATAAAAATTATGACAGATACTAAATTACATAAACTTAAAGTAAATAAAAAAATTACAAACAGGTAATAATTAATTAATGTATTTATAAAGTAAAAAGAATTAAACTATAATTTTCATTTAGACATTAAAATCGTTTTTATGCTACTTTTTATTTTTAATTTTCACTTTCATTTCTGAAAAT
>JAAAKG020209190.1:0-22746 GCA_010014905.2 Druon quercuslanigerum | reverse complement strand
ATAAAATAACCTAATATTGTTTAAATATACTGAATATTCTTTGAAATTTATTTTTTTATATAAAAATACAATTTTTCGAAGAAAAACTAAAATTATCCGAAATTGCTCAAACTTTTTAATTTAATTATTTTAAACAAAAATCATTGGATTTAAATCTAATGAGTTTTTGTTTAGAAATAAAAACTTTAACTGAAACCAATAAAAAACACCAACAGAACCTTATATTGTTAAAAACTGTAAGTATTCTTTAAAGTTGAATTTTTTTATAATATTAAAATACCATTTTCCGACGAAAAACACTAACATAATCGAAAAATTGTGTTAAAGATTTTTGTTTGAAAATACCAATTTTCAAACCACCAACGTAACCTAAACTTGTTAAAAAATTATTGTTTGAGCTATTTATAATTATTTTGGTCATCTTCTTGTTCAAACGTTGCGGGGTTTTCAGATTTTTTCAACTTATTTTTAATTTTTTGATCAAAGCGACGTAAAAATTAATTACTTTAACAGAAATAATTATTTAGGCCGTTTATTATTACTTATAACATTATTTTCTTAGAATAATGCTATAAAATAGCAGTTTTTCACCAATTTTCTACTTTTTTTTTACTTTTCACTAAAAAAGAGGTTATAATCAATGGAATTTAACAAATATAATTCTTTAAAGAAATTATTATTTTTCATAACTATACCTTCTCCTATATTAATGCTAGTTTCTTTTTTTTTTAATTGTCCACTTCTTGTCAACTTTTCACATAGAGCGAGAAAATAATTAATTCAACTTAACAAAAATAATTTTTTAATCAATTTATCATTATTTTTAATAATATTCTTTTAGAATAATGCTAAAATGTTGCATTTTTCAGAAATTTTGTTGTTTGTTCTGGCTTTTTAGTTATGAGAAAAAAATAAATAAACATTAGAGAGAACCAGTTTTTAAACAATCTCTTTTTTATATTATTATTATTATTATTATTATTATTATTATTATTATTATTACATTTTTAGATTGATCTAGAATTCTCGTGTTATTTATTTAAATAACACGTTTCATTTTCTACAATAATATTTTATAGTAAATGATTCAGTCAAATTATCTTTGAGGAGACTGCTTGAATTTCCTGGATTTCCATCCTGCAGTTTTAATTTTCGCGGTAAAAACTTTGACAAACTTTAAAAAGTAAATGATACGCCTATATGGCTATGCGTATCGAGAGTTCGTAACATACTAATTAAACGTGGTTGAAAAAATAAATATGAAAATTCGTTAAAATCGTTTTAAAAACCTCAAAACCTTGATAATTGTTTTAGACTTTAGAAGTTATTCCATTCCAGCAAGATTTTGCAAAATTTGGAAATTTTATTAAACTAAAAAAAATTTATGAACTTTGCAGTTGAAAAATTCTTAAAAATAATCGTGATAAAATACATAATGGAAAGAAAATACCCCCCAGCCCCAACCCAACGCGAGCAGAATAGTTCGATTTTCAATGACATTTTGAATATTTTCAAAGTCAACTATATTTAAATAAATTGTAATTTAATTTTCTACAATAATGTTTGATAGTAAATCATCCAATTAACTCATCTTTGAGGAGACTGCTTGAATTTCCTGGATTTCTATCCTGCAGTTTTAATTTTCGCGGTAAAAACTTCTACAAACTTTAAAAAGTAAATGATACGCCTATATTGCTATACGTATCGAGAGTTCGGAAGAAATAAATATAAAAATTCGTTAAAATCGCTTTAAAAAACGATAAAAATAAAGCAGATACTCAAAATATTCTTCAAATTGTCTGCATGGATCATATTAAATGTAAATTTTGCTTAAAGTAGTTATTGGGGGCCTCTTTGTTATTAATATTTATATTAACATTTGTTATTTCTCTCTATCTTAAAAATTAAAAATTTAAGAAAAAAATAGTAACTATGTAAGAAGCTAGTTATTAACTTAATTTAAGTTAATTAACTTGAATCAATTATTAAATTAGCATTACTATAACAGAAGACAATTATAAACAATAATTATTTGTTGAAACAATTACATCTGTTAAATTTCATTCAATATTACCTCGCTCTAATCGAAAAGTTGACAAAAAATATAAAATTACATTTCAAAAAAAGAACAACGATCTAGGATTACTATAGAAGGTAGACAATAATAATTTGTTTAAATAGTCTGTTGTTAAATTGTATTGTAATTATTACCAAAATCTTATTAAAAAGTGTAGAAAAACAAAACCTTTCAGAAAAAATGCAATTACCTAGCATTAACATAGAAAAAAATGAAAAATAATTTGTTTAAATAATAGTTTGTAAAAATGCATTAATAATGACCATACTCTAATTGAAACATGGACAAAAATTAAACAATTTCATAAAATATGCAACTATCTAGCATTCCTATAACAAAAGATATTTAATTATAAACAATAAATTTTTTAAACAATTGTGTTTGTTACCTTGCATTAATTATTATCTTCAATGAAATAAAAAAATTCAAACTCTACAGCTAAAAAATTTTCCATTAAAAATTTTTAAAAACTGAGCTGCAAATTAATGCGTTAAAAGTGGAACTCTTAAATTTTAACTCTTAAAATTGAAATTTAAAAGGTTATTAGTTCAAAAATGTTGTATTCAATTCCTGAATAAATTACACGTACAAAATGGAAGCTACTATCAATTTTCATCTGAACAATTTCAAATTGAATGCAGTTAAACTACCAAGTTAAATTTTGTTAACTGTTACCTATAAATTGTAGAGTTCAAAGATTCAATTCTTAAAATATAAATCCAAGTTTTAATTTTCAATTCTCTAAATTGAAGAATCCATGAATGAACTAAAAATTTTTCGACTTATATCATTTTAAGCAATTTTAAGCTGAAAATATAAAAAATTGAACGATTCTTTTTTATGAACTCAAAATTATCCGAATTCATTTTTGACAACTTTGTAAATCTTTTTAAATATTCTCTTAAAATTAATGCTTCAAAATAAAAAATCATTTTCAACTTTCCTAAGAATCTTAAAAGTTATTTTACTATTTTGAAGCCTTTTTAAACAACCTTTTAAACGATGCTTAAGCAACTTCTAAATTTTTTGTTCAAAATGTGCAAAAAATTATATTTTTTTAAGTAGGCCGTGGGCGATTTTTAAAAGTTAGGTAATTTTTCTTTTTCTTAATTAAGAAATTTCAAATTAAATGGTTTGAAAATATAATAGTTTAGACTGAAACAAAAATCGAAATTCAATAAAAGTCTTATGAATATATTATTTAGAAGTTATTCAAAATTTTTAATATTTTATAAAGTTTCAATCGGGCGTTCACATTTGTCTAACTAATAAGACTTTCCAATTAAAACAGTTTAATTTTTAACATTAAAATCTGGAAATTCTTTAATTTTCAGCTGATTTAGATCGTCTTGTAACAACAATTATTATTACATTTTTAATATTTAAAGTACAGTTCAATTTTAAAGATCATTAATTAATTTATATTCAAAGTTTATCAACTTAAAAAGTTTTTGAACAAAAATTTTCGATTCCAAATGCTTATAACTTTTTAATGCTTAAGTTTTAAAAATGCATTTTAAAATTCTTGAAATCAAATTTATGATTAAAAATTAAAATCGAAAATTTTTGTAATAAAGACTTTCGAATGGCGCAATCTAAACTGAACGATATAATCAGGGTGGTGATTCGGCGTAAGATTTCAAATTCCCAGTCGCTTCCCGGTTTTTCTAGGTCAAGTTTTTCAATTTTCCCGGTCAACCATGCTTTGGGCAAAACACAAATATTAATTTTAATTCATGACGTTAATTTTAAACATAATTTAACATAACAGAGAAAAAATTGCAAAATAAATACATTTTTAAACAAATACCTAAACATTTCACTAAAAAATTTCAATTTGTCACAGAAAATGGAATAATTAAACTTTCAGTTGAAAAAAATTAATTCTTCACAACAACAAAAACGGATTTTTAAGAAAATACTTCAATTTTCAAACTAACTGGTAAATTTTTCACTAAAACAATAAATCTTCAACTGAAATATTTGAATTATAAAAGAAAATAATAATTTTTACTAAAAAGGACAAATTGTCAAGCAAAACTTAAATAATTAAATTTTAAGTAAAAAATTGCATTTTTGACCAAAAAGATGATTTTCAACCAAAGTCATAAATTTCTAACTAAAATTATGAAATATTTAACTGCAAAAATAGCTTCATTTTCAGTTTAAAAAAATTACTTTTCATCCAAAGAAAAAAAAAGAGTTTTTAACCAAACGAATCATTTTTCAATTAAAGAAATGAACTTTTAATTAAAATGATGAATCTTCAACAGAAAAAATTAATTTTTAACAAAAGAATTTGACTTTCAACCAAAACGTTTTATTTTCAACCTAAAAGATAAATTTTAAACTGCAATGATAAATATACTTTAATTTTTAACAGAAAACAGGTCATTTTAAACAAAAAGATTAACTTTCAAAGATAAAGATAATTTTCCAGCAAAAAAATCTATTTTTCCTTAAATATGTGAAATTTTAACGAAATGGTTGAGTTTTCAATTAAAAAGGACAAATTCTCATCCCAATTGTTAAATTCTGAACTAGAAATTTTTTTATCGGAAATACCTGTAAAAATTAATGGGGCTGGCGAGACTCGTTAATATATTTTTTTATTCGAAAAAAATTGTGACGTTTTAAGAAAATTCGAAGCAAAAAATTTAGACCACCTTATAAGGTTGTCCAAATTCTGTAGGATAATTTATAGGATCATAAAGGATAGAATAACTTTATAAGTTAATTAGTATACTGATAATCCTATATTATTTTTCGTAAGAGCTTTCATTTCCAAGAATAACAAACATCTTAATACTAACCTACTTTTCAAGGCCGAAAATTCTCTTCAAAATTGATCAACAGTCACTAAAATAGTACTTGCCTAAATTGGCAGGGTAGAAAATCTAGATCAAGTTTTCCAAAATCAGAGACATTCACTGAAAAAGTCCGAATTTGTCATAATCCCGCTGGAAAAGAAATCAATTTGGGCATCTCACGCACGAAAAAACACTTCACGTATGATAAAATATCTTCACGAGTTGTTCAAAGTCGACGCAAGTTGCTTAACGGACGATTTAAACGATTTAAACTTTGAACGCGACCGCGAATTTCAATTTGAGGTTATATCAATTTTTCAAATCGTTCTGAAAGTAACTTGCGTATTTACGAAAATTAAGTTTTATTATTTAGTTTAAAAATATTGTAAATAAATAGTAACAATGTATTATTCATCAATTTATAAATAAATTAAATTAAAACGCAGTGCGCAAACGAGTGATGGTGTTTCTTGCGTAGCCGCGAAATTCAAATCAAAATGAATAATGCACTATAAGATATCAAAGAGAAAAATATATCCCTAATTAAAAAAAAGAAGAAAAATTACTAACAATTTCGATTAATTTCCGATCTTCTAAATGAAAAGAATTCAGTTTTAAATATTTTTTTAAATCTGGATCTTTCACGAGTACGGACCTGCGATCTGCGTTTCGCGAATTTCGCAATGGCCGCTCAGTCCAGTCAAGAGTGACAGGCGACAGGTATACATTCTCACCCCAAAAAACGTGAAATAATGTGTAATTTCGATTGATAATAAAGAAAAGCGTCATGATTAAGGAAATGGCGAACGACGAGGCCGTTCAGGCAACAAACGATGATGCCAGTGATAGTAAAAGGTACGCGGTTCAGTGCGGATATTGGTCGGATCCATTTATAAACTTTTTCGTCAAGCAAACTAACAAGAAAACTCCAGAAATTAATCGCGGATATTATGCGAGAGTCAAAGGAATCGAAGTGTTTGTCGACAAATTTCTCAAGGTGAGTGACCGCTCGACGGCAATTTGAAATCTAAGATTGGAGCATAACCTCGAAATAGGCTTTCGAGGATACAGCTGATCCGCATGAAACGCTTGAAACCTTGACCTGGCCCTGCCCTAATTTCGCGATGAGATCTTCCTTTATCGAGGATTCACAATATAGGTCAGACTCATGCTGTCTCTCCAGGGAATATAATGTTTTTCTATGCTGAGTTAAAAATAAAGATTTCCGGTCTCTGGAGAGCCGAGTTTTTCTTTTCTTTTTCTCCTTATCGCTTCTAATTGCCCGTTCACTTTTGTTATTGTTTTATACTGAACGCGAGGGTTTTTCCTTTGTTGTGACTTTTATCGACAATGAAAGTCTGTGATTTACGGTATTGTTTGACTTAGTTTTATACCCGTTATATCCTTGTTTGTTGTTGCATTATCAGTGATTTTAAATTGTATAATAATTATAACGATTTTGTTCTGTAGAGGTTTAATTTACTATTGTGCCGGTTGTCATTATTTGAAAAAGAAAACCGGCAAGATTTATAGTTGTAAATATTTTTTTATTGTGGAACATATTTTTAAATATTGAATTTACAAATTTGTTTAAAGAATTAATAATTCTTAATTGAAAACGTAAAAAATTAAACAATTCTAGATTAGGTAAAATTTTGAACAAGGATAATATTTTAAATGGAAACGAACTCGTATCAATTCTAAATAAAACCGTTCAAAATTGAATAATTTGAATTTACTATTTCTTTTATCAGAAGATCTTTAAATTGAAAATTTTCAGAATATAATTTTTAAAATTGGACTTATTCATTTGAGAGGATATGAATATCTATCATTTCTAATTCGAAACGTTCAAAATTTAGCAATTTTATTTTGAATGGACAAATTCTGAAATTAAATGATTTCACATTATAATGTTGAAATTTGGATAATTAAAAATTCAAAGGAGTTGAAATTGTATTATTTATCATTAAGATTCTAGTTTTGTGGATGTTATCCTCTTTAAAATGGGTGCAATTAAATTCTTTGTTTCATATATTTGAAATTATTGCTAATTTAACTAATTATTATTATAAATTAAATTAAATTTTAAGCAAAAACAAAATAATTGTCAACAAAATAGTTGAATTTGTAACCAAATGGTTAAATTCCCAATACAAAAACGTTTTTATTTTGTAGAATAGATTTTCATTTTTAGTTCATTTTCAACTAAGAAATATGAAATTTTTACCATAAAAGATGAATTTTCTACTAAAAGACTAAATTTCATCCTGTTGAATGAAATAAAAAAACGAGCTTTTAAACAAAATAGTCAAATGCTCAATCAAAATTATGAGTTTTTCATCAGTGAAGTTGAATTATAAACCAAATACTTTAATTTTTAACTGAAATGAATATTTTTTAACTCAAAATTTAATCGATAAATATTCAGTTTGAAAAATTAATTTAAAAACTTCTAATTTTCAACTAGTTAAATTTAAACAAAGTGGCTAAATTTTTAACCGAGTAAGTACTTAAATTTTTAACCAAAAGATGAATTCAAAAAGAAAAATATAGTACTTGACAATTAAATCAAAAATTATTTTAATTTGAAACTAAGCAGTTGCAATTTTAATCAAAAGGTTGAAATTTCTAACGAAGTAAGTGAATTTTTAAAATAAAACGATCAGTTTTAAACCAAATCTTTTAATTTTCAACTCAGAAATTTTTCTCGGTCCAGAATAAAAAAAATTGTAGGCAAATTATAATTTGAAGGAAGCAATTACTTTTTAATGCAAAATAAAAACGTCGTATAAATATTTTATTTTTTTTTTATTTGCTTAAAAGTAGTTTGAAAGTTATGTTAATATATTATTTCAAGGTTTTTCTCAAAAATTCAAAAAGATTTTTGAAGATTTTAGATTAGTCAAAAAAATAATCTAAAAGTTTTTTTAGAATTTTTTTATTTTACTGAATTTTATCCAATTCTAGGAAAAATTAGCTTTTGAAATATATTTATAGGACTTTCTGAGGCTCGGAAAAAATTTAACAATAGTCTAAAAAGTTTTCTAGAAAATTAAATTTTAATTAAATTATACTTTACAGATAAAAATAATATTCAGTATTTTTTAACGCCTGAAAAAAATTAAAAACATTTGATAAATTTTCGGAATACTTTCAATTAAAAAAATATTTGTTCTATTTGAGTTTATAAGAACTTCTAATTATTTTTTAAACTTATTCGAATTTTTCTTAAATATTTGAAAAAGTTTTGCATAATTGTGTTGAAATATTTAGGAATTTCTCGAAAATATTATTAAATATTCTTTTAGAATAAATGTTCTAAAGTACAAAAATTATTTTTTTTTAAATCCATTAATATTAAGATAATTTTTTTATTGCCTGGAAACCTTTCAAAATTCTAAAAAGCTTCTTAATTTTTTTTCAGTCTTCGAAAATCTACATTTTGTTTTAAATTTGTTAAAATCTTTTTAGGTTTAAAAATAGTTTTGTATCTTTTCAAAACCTCCAAATATCTCTTCATCTTCGAGTTGTTTAGAATTTTCTATTCTTGAAAAATTCTGTATTCTTTTCCGAAATTCTAGGAAATTGTTTGGAATGTTTTAAAATATTTTCTTAACATTATTTTTTTAATGCAAAAAAGTAATTTAAATTTTCGCTGGAAACGTAAAAAAATGATCTTAAAACCTTTCAAACACCTTAAAAAGCTTAAAAATTTATTTCCAAATATTTAACATAAATCTTTTAAATCTATCTTTTGAAATACTTGCAAAAAAAATTTCCTAAAACTAAATCATAAGAGCAGAATTATTTCAGAATATGAAAAAACATTCACGATTAAAATTTTCTCTATTATCCATAATATTTAGAAATATTCAGAAATGAACTTTATCAAGGGATTATGAATGGAGTCCTTTTGTTATTTTTTAAAAATTTGTTCAAAGAATTTAGAACATAATTACTGTTTTTATTACTAAAGACTCATATAAAATTTCAATTTCCTCTTTTAGAAATAAATTTTTTCGAAATAAAATTCCTCATCTGGAAATTTGAAAATAAAAAAAACTATATTAACGTAGTATACAACTAATCAGGTATTTCATAAGAATGCGTGAGAGATTTTGGATAATTTCATTTTTTTGTAGATAGGATAGAATAATTTTATAAATAGAACAAATCCTGAAACTGTGCACCAAAAAGAAATAATTCGGTTCCAGTTGTCTGGAGGAAAAGGTCAGATTATAAACCTCGGGGCTGGCTTTGACACACTTTATTGGAGACTAAAAGATGCTGGAAACAGTCCAGCAAATTTCATAGAGCTAGACTTTCCCAATATCACAGCGAAAAAATGTTACCACATCAAGAAGCAAAAGCAACTGATAGATAGGCTCAATACCGAAGGTAAATTATTTTCGACCCAATATTGATTTTATCCTCTGATAAAATGTTTTCCAATTTTTCTAAATGAATTTTGCAGACGGAGAAATTCGATTTTCGACGACAGATTTGCATGCCGCAAATTATCATTTAGTAGGAACAGATCTGCGTCACACCACGGATTTGGCGAACAAATTGGCGCAAGCTGAAGTAAATTTTAATTTGCCTACCTTGTTCCTGGCTGAGTGTGTTCTAGTTTATGTAGATACCACTGCAGCTTCGTCTCTCCTAAAATGGCTGGCTGGAAAGTTCCCGAACAGCCTTTTTATCAACTATGAGCAAGTGAACATGCGAGATAAATTCGGACAAGTTATGCTCTCCAATTTGCGAAGTCGAGGATGTCTTTTGGCTGGAGTTGAGGATTGCGAGTCGCTAGAAACTCAACAAAGACGGTAATCCACAACAACCCTTTAAATCTTGAAATACTTTTCAAATCGCTTTCGGTTTTTCTGATAGATAGAAAAAGGGCTAAAATGTTTGGTAATTTATTTTGAAAATAATATATTATTGAAAAAACATTATAAGGCACAGTTTAAATTGTAGTTGGAGCAGTATGTTTATGGATACAATATAATTAGGGAAAACATTTCGTTTGTTTGAACGTTTAGAACTAGACTAGTTGACCTTTAAACCCAATGATGAATTTTCAACTTAAATGATGAATATTTAACAGGAATACTTGAATTTACAACCAAAAAGATAACGTTTTTAGAAATACGATTAATATTCAAACAAAAAGGTGGGTTTTCTAACAAAAAAATACAATCTTTCAATTACAATTTTCAATTAAAGAAGACAAGTATTCAACATAATAGTTGAATTTTTAACCTAAAACTAAAGAGTTTTTAATAGGAAATGGAATGGTTACATTTTTAGTTAAAAAAATTAATTTTCAACCTTAATGATGAATTTTCAAGTAAAAAAATGAATCTTCAACTGGAATAGTCGAATTTTAAACCAAAACAATGAGTTTTTATCTTAATTAATGAATCTTCAACTGAAATAGTTAAATTTTCCACAACAAAAATAATTTTTACTAAAAACGATAAATTGTCAACCAATCTGAAATAATTCAGTTTTAAGGTAAAAAAATTAATGGTAAACCCAAAAACTTTTTTAAATTTTAATTTAAACATTAAATTTTTAGTCAAAAGAGATGAATTTTTATCTAAAATTATCGAATATTCATTCGATAATTTTAGATAAAAAATCATCTCGTTGGTTGATAATTCAATGTTGGAATAATAGTTACATTTTCAGTTAAATAATAATAATAATAATAATATTTATCCAAAAAATAAACAAATTTTCAACAGAAGAAAACAAACAAAATGCGGCAAAAATTCCTTTTCATTCAAAGAAAAAACATTTTTTCCCAAAGAAATGATTTTTTTACCTGAAATGATTAATCTTTAAACAAAATAATTAATTTTTAATACAAGAGGTTAACTTTAAACTATACTTGAATTTTTAACCGAAAAGAAGATTTTTTAAACAATATATATATATATATCAAATTTATTATTGCGTATTATTTATTTTCTAGTTCAAAATTAAACAATTTTTAAATTTTAAATTGAAAATTCACTTTTTTCGTTGAAAATGCACGTATTTTTTTTTAAATCGACTTTTTTGGTAGAAAAGGATTTTTTAAATTGAAAATTCATCATTTAAGTTTGAAATAAGTTTACTTGGCTGAAATAAACTTTTTTGTTGAAAATTATATATTTTTTTTTTATTGAAGATTCATAATTTTAGTTAAAAACTCATTTCGTAGGATGAAAAATGAGCTAAATATTTGAAACCTTGTCTTTTCAGTCCAAATAATTTTTTTATGGAAAGACCACATTACTATGAATAGAGGTGAATTTCCAACAAAAGAAGTGAATCTTCTGAGAAATATTTTCCAATTAATAGAGAAAAAAATTGCAACCAAATTGTTAAATTTTCAAGCCAAAACGACGAATCATCTACCAAACAGTTGAATTTTTAACCAAATAGTATATTTTCATCTAAATAGTTGAATTTTTTATCAAAATACTAAAACTTGCAACTCAAAAAGAAAAATATTTAACAAAACAGTTGAATTTTCCAGCCCAAAACACTAATTTTTTACAAAATAGTTAACTTTTCATCCAACAATATGAGTTTTAAACAAAAAGCAATAATTTGTCAATCAACAATGTAAAAGTTAAAATTTTAGTCAAAAAATTAATTTTCAAACAAGATAGACAGCCAATAATTATCAAGTGTTAGAAGTTTAAGTAAAATTGTTGTTAAAATGGAAAAAAATCATCAATAAATTTTAAACTTTGAAACATCTTTTATTGTAGCTTCGTAATTTTTACCGTTTATAAGATGAACAATCTATTGTTAAAAAGACATTTATCTACTTTCAAGGGAAACAAAAATTTAGAAATTGAATGAAAACTATGTAAAAACGGTTCGGACACTTTTTTCATTTAGTAGAGTAAAGACAATTGGCAAAACTATTTTTTCTTTAAGGGAATACAAATTCCAGGACAATGAGCATTCAAGGGCTTTTCCAGGGTTTTTGTTCAAGGTAAAAAAGAATTCAGGGACTTTTCCAGGTTTTCAAGGATTTCCAGGACGCTAGGCACCCTGATAGGGCTGATCCCTAATTAATCGTATATTTCCTTTTAATTGTTTCAGCTTTTCAGTGAACGGATGGGAAGGATCGAACGCCTGGACGATGGTAGAAGTTTACGATTCCCTCCCTGAGAGCGAAAGAATTCGCATTGAACGTATCGAGATGTTGGACGAAAGAGAACTTCTGACTCAACTTTTACAGCATTATTGTATCGCAATAGCTTGGAATGGATCGATGTTTAAAAATCTCTCGATAGCTCAGGGTTAGGCCTACCCAATCTTATCAGTTACTCCAGGTAGTGACGTCATTTCTGTTTATTTTTCGAGGCTCAGAACGGAGTCTGCGTAAAACTCAAAATTACTTTTTTTATTTTTTGTTTACCGAGCCAGCCGTATAAAAATCGTAAAGTGCAGTACAGACTGATTTAATATTTATTATTTAAGCCGAACCTTAAGAAATGGAGGGCATTTAAAATGCAGGCACCATAGAAATAGGAGGACTGGTTTAATTATTTTTATTAAACAATTATGTATCTATGAATACATACCTACTCGCTTCTCTTATCTAATTTTGAGAAAGTAAACATAATTCGAAATTCAAGTCGGAAAACTCAAATTGAATGCGAAAAATATACGAAAAAATATATTTTAGATATTGCAAGTTCCCCATAGACTTTTGAATTTCAAGCGTTGCACAATCGTTCCAGTTCTCTTTAAAAATTATGAAGATATTTCATGGTAAATTAAGATCTTCTTAATGAAAGCTTTATACAAAATGATCTTCATTCGGGTGAAATACTTACTGTGATTATTTTCAACTTTAAAGTACTATTCTGAATTTGAGCCAGCAGCTCAAGGTTCAAAATCACATAGTTTAACATAGTTACGATAACTAGAATTGATTTGTAATCTAGATTTTGGATATTTAATCCTGTCTCTAAGGCAGTTACTTCGAGAAATTATTACATTTGTCTTAAAAAGGGATAGAAAAAATAAAAAATACAAAAATCTATATATTAAAAGTTCTCGAGTTCTCTAGGGGGATGAAAGTGGAGGAATTGGTTTTTTGAAAAATTAAGTGCAACGAAAGGAAAAGGTTACAAGTCAGGAAAACTTATTACACTAGGGTTGTCTAAAAATGCATTTGAAATAAAGTTTTCTCTAATTATTCATGTATATTGCTTCCCGAAATTTATCAAATCCACAAAAATATATGCTTTTTTTAAAAAAAAAGAAGATATTTTTCTGCAAGCCCCATGAAGTTTAAACACGTATTTTCCATTAACAATTCGCTTCAGAATTAGCCATGGAATACGAATAAAAAAGACTTTAAATACTACAAAAAAATATTTTAGAAACCCAGGGGAAAAAAGTAGGTTTAGTGTATTTTTGGTACTGATTATAATTTTTTGGCGATTTTTTAATACTTTTTAGTCATTTTCTCTTTTTCAAATAATATTTTCTTTGAATAGTGTTAGTAAGTTGCACTTTTTCTGAAACTTTTTTCTTTTTCTCTCATTTTTACTTGGTGAGGTAATAATTAGTGCAAGTTAACAAATATCATTCTTCAACAATTTATTATTGTTCTTCTCTTAGATAACTGCTAGACATTTTTCGGATTTTTCTAAACAAAATTTATGTTGCTTTGGCTTTTTATTTATGAAAAAAACAATAGAAAGAAAATTATTAAAAACAATCTTTTTGTTGTTGTTGAGAATTCTTGAATTTTATTGAAAATTCAACTTTTTAGTTAAGAACTCTTGAATTTTATGGAAACTTGGTCTTTTTGGTGGAAAATTAATATTTTTGTTTAAAAATTCTTATTTTTTAGTTAAAACTTCACCGTTTTTAACATAATTCTTCTACTTTCTTAAAAATTCGTATTTTGTGGTAGTAAATTACCCTTTTTGTTTAAAACTTTATCTTTTTAGTTAAAAATTCTATTTTTGGTTAAAAATTCTTGCAGTTTGTTAAAAATTCGTCTCTTTGGTACTAAATTAGTCTTTTCGCTTAAAAATTCTTATTGTTTTGGAGAACATTCCATTTTATGTTAAGAATTTTCAAGTTTTTTGAAATTTCGTCTTTTATGGTAGTAAATTAATAATTTTGTTCAAAAATCCTTATTTTTTAGTTAAAAATTCAAAGTTTTGAACAGAATTCTTGAAGTTTGTTAGAAATTCGTCTTTTTGGTAGTAAATTAGTCTTTTCGTTTAAAATTTTTTATTGTTATGAAGAAAATTCCACTTTGCGGTTAGGAATTTTCAAGTTTTATTGTAATTTCATCTTTTTTGGTAGTAATTAATTGTTTTGTTTGAAAATCCTTATTTTTTAGTTGAAAATTCTCATTTTTTAACAGAATTCTTGAATTTTGTTAGAAATTCATCTTTTTGGTAGTAAATTAGTCTTCTCGCTTAAAAATTCTTATTGTTTTGGAGAAAATTCCACTTTTTCGTTAAGGATTTTTAAGTTTTATTGAAATTTCGTCTTTTTTGATAGTAAATTAATTATTTTGTTTAAGAATACTTTTTTTTTTATTTAAAATAACTATTTAAAAATCAAAACTTTTTGGTTGAGAATTCTTGAATTTTATTGAAATTTCGTCTTTTTTGGTCGTAAATTAATCTTTTTGTTTAAAAATTTTACAACTAGGTATTAAGTTATACTACTTTCTTAAAATTAAAAAAACAATCTTTCCTAAAAATTAAACTTTTTGACTGAGATTTCTTGAATTTTTGTTTAAAATTCTTCTTTTAATTTTGAGAATATATTTTTCTGAAATAAAACAGATATTCGAAATATTCTTTAAATTGTCGATATGGATCATATTAAATACAAAATTTTCCTTGAAGAAGTGTCTGAGAGACTTTTTACTAATAAGTATTCATTCCTAATTAAAAAGTCATGGAAAAGCTAAAAAAAATTAGAAAAACCCCGCAACTTTCTAACATTACTCTTAGGGAAAATAATTATAAACAATAATAAATTTTTCAAACAATTATGTTTGTTAATTTGCATTAATTATTATCCCATCAAGAAAAAGTGGACAAAAAGTTGAAAACTTTGGAAACAACCGCAACTTTCTGACTTTCAAAGAGCCTATTGTTTAAAAAAATGGTTGAAACAATTTATTAAAACATTAAATTATCAATAATTAGTAATACTTAATATATAAAAAAACAATCTGTAATAAAAAAGTCCGCAAGAAAATCATAATTAGCGCCAAAAATTCGAAAAACCCAATTTTCTAACTTATAGAGATTTTTTGGGATCCTGCAAAAAAGGCTAATGATACTGATATTTAAAAAGTAATTTTTGATTTATATTCTATGGTTAATTGTAAAGAGAGCTTTTTTTTCTTATGAGAAATACGTGTTAAACTATTAAATATAATTTTAAAAACACGCATTTATTTTTCTTTGGATTTTGAACAAGATTTGGGGCTATGTACATAAGAATTTGAAAAAAAAAATATTTTTTTTGACCACCCTATTTCACAAGTCATTTTTTCGAGAGCTTTTGCGATTCTTTCGAAAAATAGGGACTTTTCTTTTTGGCAAATGTTGCAAATTTTACTAAGTCAGGTTCTTATTATTGCTATATTTTTAAATGAGTCAGTAGATATTAATTATTTTACACATAACTTTCCATATTTACGCACACTTTAATTATTCATAATCCAAGCAAGTTGAGTCTCAGATATTCTGAGCTTGTACACCTGGAGTAATTGTTATATTTTTCTTGGAAATTGTCGGATACAGTCATTGTCGCAGTAATTGTTAATAACTGAATTATTCACCGTCTCTGCATGTATAAAGGAAGACTAGTTTTTCATACTCTTTTTAACGATAATTGACGAGCCGAGAATAAATGCGGTGTAGAATAAGTTGCAGAAGAGAAGAAGTTTCAACTTTCGTGTCAACGCAAGGACGAGTTTGAAAAATGAAGGGAGTGGAAACGGAATGAATTATCGTCAGAGTAGAAGTGAACTGAAATTATTCCGCGGGAAAAAATGGTTTAGGTCTTTAAACCGTTTTTCCTCCTAGTCTGAACTCAACCCGCTTTTTTCCACCTTTTAAAATTTGATGTCCCGTGTTGATATTGTCATTTTGAAGTATTCATTGTCTGCTTCTATCAGATTTTTATTATAAATTACGTCATCTTTCATTAAGGAGTTTCATTTTTTTTGTTCTCATTATGTCAAACTCATGACAAAACTACTCAGTAGTTAATTATTGATAAAAATCAATATGAAATTAAGCCTACTGTTTAAAATTGTTCTTCATTATATCACATAAAATTAGATAGTTACTATAACAATTAAGACCACTGAGCTCACTATAAAAATGTAATTTACAAAGTTTTGATAATACTATTATGTATTTGAAAACTAGATGTGAATTTGATCTCGAATTTTTCCACTTTATTGGTATTTATATTTAATATAAAGCACTTTACTTCCCGTTATCAAATGTATTTACCTCCCCATGATGAAACATTTGTGATTTTTTTAAATATTGGAGAAACTAACGTTTTCATTTTAATGAATTTAATAATAGAAATTTTTATTTAAATAAAGTACAACGATGTCAGAAATTTCATTGAGATTGATGTAAAAAAAATGCATTTGTTGAGGACATAATATTATTTTTGATTTTGTAAATACAGAAAATTATTTCTAAATTATTTCACAGAAGAAATATTTCTGAATTATAATATAAATTTGTTTACATTGCTCGTTACGAATTCATCTGTTTTTAGTGAAAAATTCAAGTAACTGATTACAAGTTAAACACTTTTTTTTATGAAAAATTAATTATTTGGTTGAAGATTTATCGTTTCAATTTAAAATTTATTTTCACTTTTTGGAAAATTCGTATTTTGGGCATCAAGTTCAACTATACCAGTTGCAGATTCGACATTTTAGTTAAAAATGAATAATTTTGGTTGAAAATAGGTCATTTCTAGTTTAAAGTTAAACAATTTCTATGCAAACTGGTCTATTTTAATTGAGAATTCGACTATTTCGTTGAAAATGCACGTATTTTGTTAAAAAATTGATTTTTGTGTAGATATTTATCTTTTTTTTTTGAAAGTTAATCTTCTTGTATAAAAGTTCTGCTTTTCGATTAAAAAATCAAGTATTCAGTTGATGAAAGTTATGACAGTTGTATACTCCTTAATTTTAGTTAAAAAATTTATCTTTTTGGCAAAAAATCAATTATTCTAGTTAAAGATTCATCATTTCAGTTAAAAATTCAACTAATCCAATTAAATATTTACAATTTTATTTTAAAAATTTATCTATTAAAACTTTTTTTTGTTAGTTTTTTTGTTAAAAGTAATACTTTTAACTAAAAATTTAACTTATTCTAATTGAAAATTACAAATCCGCTTTTATTCTCGGCCCGTCAATTACGTATCGCTATATTGAAAAAAAAAACAATTCGTTAAAACACGTTATGTGAATTTCGAATTAAAGTTTGAGCAAGCAAATTAATCTAAAGACTGCCACTGAACAAAAAAATTTTTCAAAATCTTTTTTCCTTTCATGAAAAATCGAGCACTTTCCGATTAAGCTTTGCAAATTCGATTGCTAAGAATTTTTTCCATCCGTTTTTAATCTATTGCTTAGCGAATAGCAACGAATTAAAATTATTAAGTACTTAAAAAATGATATGTGGTTTTCTAATTTGAAAATGAGCAATGACCTGGTTTGGGCCTCAAACTTTAATTTCTGGAAGTTAACTTATTCGATCGCTATTACTTGATGTTTATGCATGATGAGTTTGAAAAAGAGGAGGAGACAATTATAAATATTTCGTGTGCTTCCAATGTCGGTGAAAATATGTAAAAGCTGTTCAAAGATCAATCCTGCTGTTATCTATTTTTTTTTCTCACTCTCTCTCTCTTTATAATTGAGTCGCAACTAAGATCAACTGTAAAAAAAATCTATGACTCCCAAAAAAATGTTATATATGCTCGTCAATTTGCAGTTGGTCAATGTGATATTTTTTTTCTGTAAATTCACTTTGGTCGGAGAAAGCTGTAAAAATACGTTCTTTGAACATCGTGTGATGATTTATTCTATTATGTAAACACTTATTTTAGTATCCTGTGACTGGAAATAAGTAAATAAATAATAATAATAATATTAATTAAATAATAAAGTTTTCGAAATCTAAACTCACTTACTCGTTTATTTACAACGCCTCTATTTTACATTTTATAAGAAAAGTCAATTGGAAATTTCCGAAAGATTGACATTGATAAATCTCGAATAAATTATACATATAAATTTCGGGTTTAAAAGAGCGTAAAAAACATTATTTAAGGCAATAGTGTTAAAAAAAATACGTAGAGGTAATTATGACACGCTAGAGTTCATCCTCTTAACGTTTCTCTTTTTATAGTGTTGTTCTGTTACTCGATTTTAAATCATTTACAGTTTCTCTACATAACAGATAAATTCTTTTTTACAAATCCTATCATGTTATTTTACAGTGGTTTCGCGAATTGAAAGCTAAAAGTTAGATTAAGTTGTTACCTCTTAAAAAGTGAGGGGATTTATCTGAACACATCCGCCGCTTTCACACACGTTTCTTGAAATTTTTCCTAATTTACTGAATACGTCTAAATGTTTGCCACTGTTGACGACCTTTATATTGTAGGCGACTCGACTTGCTGCCTAAAATTGAAGAAAAAATGTGATTAAATGTTCGAAAATGCACTGGGTTTTGTTTTCAAGTCAGGGGATTTTTTTTAAAAACGTGCTTATTCTTTTTTAATTACAATCTAAATTTGAATAACAATGATTTTCTATTTGTAAAAGTAGCTTCATATTACTTTATTTAAAAATTTGGTTGCAAATTCTTTTTTTGTTTGTTTGAAATTAATTTTGTTTAACTTAAAATTTAACTATTCTTTTTTTTGTTAATTGATCGTTTTCAATTTAAAATTCAAGTTTCTGGTTCAAAATTCATGTATTTTATTAAAAATTCATCTCCGATGGTATTATATTAACCTTCTTTTTCGAGCAATCATCTTTTTGTTTGAAAATTCAACAGCTTGTTTGCGATTTTTTCTCTTTAGACTCATGTTGAAAAGTCGTATTTTTTTTTTTAATTTTTGGAATTCAAATTTGATTACTTGGTTGAAAGTGTATTTTAAAGTTTGAAGATTTGCTTAAATTCTTAGGCAAAGAGAATTTTTAAAATGATTTGATTATTGATTTTGAAATAAGTGATTAATAAATTATTTATAAGAATATATGTAAATTTTACACATAAGAAGTTTGGCAATAAAATTATTTTTTTAATAAGAACAATTTATTTTTTAAGCCAAATTTTCTGAAGAAAAATTACCATATTCATTATGTGAATTACAAATTAATTTTTCTGGTTGAAAATTCGTTCTTTTTTAGCTGACAATTAATTTTTATAACTGAAAATGTAACTATTTCAGTCAATCCTGGAATAGTTACAATATATTATACTATTTTCTTTTGATTAACATTTTTTTTTAACTGAAAATATAACTATTTAATTGGAATATCCCATAATTTAAGTTGAAAGTTCATCTCTATGGTTGAATATCAATTTTTAAATAAAAATGTAACTATTCAATTTTTTGTTAAAAAATGATCTATTTTTATTTGAAATTGTGTGATTTTTATATAAATTCTCTTTTCTAACATTTTAAATTGAACTATTTTAGTAGAAGATTAATCATTTTATCACTTAATTTTAAATTGCCGAGATTTAAACAAAAGTTATTTTAAAACTAAAAGCTGTAACTTTGGATGAAAAAATATCTTTTTTAGATGAAAATTCGTCTTTTTTGGTAGACAATAATCTTCTATGTTAAAATGCATTTCTTTTTTTAAATTCAACCATTTCAGTTGATGATTAATCATTTTAGCTAAAAATGTAACTGTTTCAATTGAAAATTTGATCATAATATTTAAAAATTCATCTTTTTGGTGGAACATGATTTTTTTAAATGTTTAATGTAACTATTCAATTTTGGGTTAAAAATGTATATGTTTCATCATCCTTTTTATTTTAAAATTTATCTGTTTGTTTGAAAATGGATATTTTTAGTAGAAAGTCAACTATTTGGTTGAAAAGTTGTATTTTTTAGTTGAAAATTCTACTATTTTGTTGGAAATTCTTTTTTTTTGTTGAAAAATCTTTTTTTTTGTAGAAAATTATTTTTTAAAATAATTTTTAGAATTAATTTAGAATTAATCTGTTTCAGTTGAAGATTTATTATTTTAGGTAAAATTTCATCAGTGGTTTAAAATTTGTTTTTTTTTTTTTGGAAAATTAATTTTTTTAACTGAAAGTTTAACTTCATTTTTTGTTTGACAACTGATATTTTTCAGTTCAAAATTCCACTATTTGGTTAAAAATTGATCTTTTTCAGTTGAAAAACTGGACTATTGCGATGTTATATTTTTTGTTTGATTTATTTTGTTGAAAAGCCTTCTTTTTTATTTAAAATTTATCTTTTTGGTTCAAAATGCAACTATTTTGTTGAAAATTCATGTCTTTGGTTGAAATTCATTGTTTTTTGTAGAAAATTAATCTTTTTGTTTGAAAATAATTCTTGGTGATCAAAAATGAATCTTCTTGATTAAAAATTTAAGTATTTCAATTAAATATTCATCATTGTTTATTGAAAATTAATTTTCTGTTGTCCAAAATTCGTCTTTTTGTATTAAAACTAATCTAAACTAATCTGTTCCATTCAAAGATTTATTATTTTATTTGAAATTTTTTCACTTTAGTTTAAAATTTGTTTTTTTTTTATGTAAAACTAATTTTTGAAACTGAAAATTCAACTTTCATTTTGGTTGAAAATTGATATTTTTCAGTTCAAAATTCAACTATTTTAGTTGAAAAAATCGACTATTTGTTTGAGTTTTCATTTAAAAAAATTAAAAATCGTCTTTTTTTATTGAAAATTAACCTTTTTGTTTGAAAATGCAACTATTTTAATGAAAATTCATGTATTTTGTTGAAAAATCGTTTTTCTTTTTTTGTAGAAAATTAATCTTCTTGTTTGAAAATTAATCTTGGTGTTTGGAAATTAATCCTTTTCGTTAAAAATTTAAGCATTCCAATTAAACATTCATCATTTTAACTGAAAATTAATTTTTTTGGTTCAAAGTTAAAAACTCTTTTGTCCAAAATTTATCTTTTTGTTTTAAAATAATCTGTTCCAGTTAAAGATTTATTATTTTAGTTTAAATTTCTTTACTTTAATTTAAAATCAGTTTGTTTTTTTTGTGAAAAATTAATTTTGTTAACTAAAATGTTAACTTCCATTTTTTTGTTGAAAACTGATATTTTTAAGTTCAAAATTCAGCTATTTCTTTGACAAGTGATCTGTTTTAATTGAAAAATTCGACTATTTGTTTGAGATTTCATATATTTTGTTGAAAAGTCGTCTCTTTATTGAAAATTAATCTTTTCGGTTGAAAATGCAACTATTTGGTTAAAAATTAATCTTTCTTGTTGAAAATTCAATTATTTTACTTGAAAAGTTAGACATTAAAAGCGGTTTAAATTTAATTTAATAAAGAAATATGAACAATTATGTCTGAAAAAATCTTAGATACCTGGAAAAAAACCCGGAATTATCAGGGAATTTTTTCCAGAATTGGTGTCGACGCCCTGTTAATTCATTACACTTGAAATAAATGTAAAATTCTTACCTCTGTACACCAGGTTTGAGTCATCAGAATTTCGTGCTGAGCACTTGGTAGATTTTTTGTGGCTGACAAAGTTGCTCTGCTTATGACTACAGACATCGTGTAAGTATCGATGGCAGCTTGTGCTAATCTATTTAAAACGAATTGCTCTTCGACTATTCCTTTTCCGTATTTGATTAGAGAAGTTTCTATCGCTTGTCCAAACGACTCTATACTCTGGAATAATAATAATACGGACTTTATTTTTCTCGTAAACTCACAAGGTCAGGAATTTTGAAGGGAAAAAATGGAAAAATCGGCAATTTCCATAACAAGAACTGTAAATGTCGAGAATAATGAGGGTCATCCATAAATAATAATTTTCGAATCACTTGTTGGTCACTTCTAAGAAAAGTCGCTATAGTCACTTTAAAAAAAAAATATCACTTTAGTCACTTTTCGTTCAATAAATTAACCCACAGGTTAACCACTATTCCTCAATTTTTTAACATTTTTTAATTATTTGAAGACATTTCGAAAGACTTTTAATATTTTAGAGTAATTTTCAAAATGCCAAAGAATTTTCAAGAGCTCAAGGATACCCGTATTAATCAAAGAAATAAGTTCCCGGTTATTTCTCGGTTCGCAAACATTTTTCACATTTCAAGTAATAAAAAATAAACTACAAATTAAAGCACTGAGAGTGGAACTCTTGACTTTTTAACTTCTAAAATTGAGGTTTAAAACTGTTTTATTTTCTAATTTTTGTATTCAAATGCTCAATAATTTACATGTATAAAACATAAGATAGTAACACTTTTCAATTCAACTATTGTAAAATAAATGTAGTTCAAAATTATATTATTTTAAGGAATTTCAAGCTAGAAACATTAAAAATTAAAACAATTTCTACTCAACACTTCTTAAATTAGAAGTAAAATTATTTTGATTTTAAATAGTATAAACACAATTAAAATGCTTCAAAATTTTATTTCAAAATCTTGAGAAATCTAGAAGTTCTTTAAACATTTTTTTCAAATTTAAAATTCTTTTTGAAATTTTTTCAGAACTTCTAAGTATCTTTTAAAGTGCAATTAATTTTTCCTACAATTTTTAGA
>JAAAKG020209179.1:0-22746 GCA_010014905.2 Druon quercuslanigerum | reverse complement strand
TCTGAGTCGCTGTGTTTATCTGCGTTATAAGTTTAACCTTCTTGATTCTGATTGAAATTTGAGTAAGGGCTAGTCCGCAAGTTCACAACCGTATTCCTCGTTAGAAGTTACTCCAAGAATTACCTCGACCTTTTTTGTAAACCCCTAAGCTGAAGCAGTACAGATTGGTCTTAATCCATGAACTAAGTACATGTTTAGACGTAAAATTTCCCCCTCTTTCGATTGCCGTTGTCAAAAATAGGGGTTCCCATTTTAAAAAAACAAAATTGACCTTGAAATAACTTTTAAGATCAAGTTCAAGGTCAAATTCAAGGTAACCACTGGATTCCTCGTTAAAAGTTACTTCAAGAATGACATTGACCTTTTTGAAAAAATATTTACATGGAGAGATATTTAGGTCTATCGAGACTTTTTGAACACCCTGTATATAGTTTAAAAAGGTCTGGTTAAACTAATTGATTGAATATAATACCTTAAGGTACAAGGTAGACTTACTGTTTTATTTAGAGAAATATATTCAAAACAAAGCAAAAAGAGATTGTTTAAAATATGATTCTCTCACAATATTTATTTATTACTTATTTATCATACGAAACGAGCAAGCATGTTTCCTCTGTGTTGAAAAAATAATAAATTGTTTAAAAAATCATTTTTAATAACTGGCATTACTTATTACCTTATTTTTGGAATTTAGTTGAAAATAGTTATAAACAATAATGATTTTTATAACGATTTTTTTTTTAATTGAATTAATTATTACTTTACTCTAATTATAAAGTGGACAAAATGGTAAAAACTGCAGAAAAAACCAAAACTATCTAGCATTATTAAAGAAGAAAGAAGCTGTAGGCAATGATACTTTATTCAAATAATTACTTTCGCTAAATTAAAAATACTAACTTACTCAATGTGAAGTGGACAAAAGTAAAAAATTTTAGATAGAAACCGCAACTACCTAGCATTAATATAGAAGAATAAAGCTTTATATAAAAATAATTTGTTTCAACGATTATTTTCGCTGAATAAAAGTCAAAATTAAGTCACCCCATGGACTATGTTTAAATTATTATTATCCAATTATTTTTGTTACATTGAAATAATTATTACTTTACTCTGATTAAAAAGTGGACAAAAAGTTAAATTTTTTAGAAAAAACGCAATTTCTAGCATTATTCAAAGAGAATATTATTAAAAATAATAATGAATTGTTTTAAAAAATTGTTACGGGCGTAAGGTTTATATTTTATCTAAAGGTTTTAAAGAATTTAAAGTGTAACTCTGCCTGGTCGAGGAAGGACCCAAGCTAGGTCTTGTGTTCTAAAAATAGGAAAAGTCCTTGAATATGCAACAGGGATAAGAAGGGACCTGTAGTGGCCTCAGACGAGGCGGGGACAGTCAGTTCAGTTCTTGACCTATCCCAAGAAACACGCACGGCCGTTTTTATAAATTATATCTCCCTGCTTCCTACTATTAGCATTATGTTTGAGCCACGTTTTTATATTTTCTGTTTTGAACAGTGTTTCTTTATCGATGTTTGATATTTTTATTATACAGCTATTATTGACCGAAGAACATCTGTGAATGAAGTGCAAGAGACAATTAAACATTGGACAATCAAATATTAACGTTTTTATGTAGCAGATCCAGTGCGATCAATTATAAAGAGTTTTGTTAATAACTAGACTTGTATTGTATTTCGCGAGAGTTCACTTATTCTCAGATATTTTTAAAAAACCTAATTTTGCCCCTTTCACATAAAGTTCGAGATTTTATGATTAACAATGGTCCTCCGAGCTGGATCATAACGGTGGTGGATTCGGTTATAAACTATAAGTGTTGCGTTTTTATTGCAAATTGTATAATAGTTAAAAACCAGTAAAACGTTGAGTGAAAATGATACTTCAACCGATGCCTACGTCATGCGCAGAATAGGATAGCATTACATGACAGCAAAGATACTTGCAAGCCCCGAAGTTAGTTTATGTCGTAGCGTACAGCGGGAAAATCAAGTCGCTCAAGCGTAAGTTCAATCGCACGAAAGCGTTTAGAACTGGAACTCCAAGAGGCACAGGGATTGGACCGCCTAGAAGAAAAGGCGGACCGCTGGCGGCTTGAAAGAAAAAAAGGAAGTGCTTGCCTTGAAAGATATACTGCGATTAGCGGAATTTAAAGAGAAGGCAGAAGTTAAAATCAGTGAGGCAACGTCTTCTTCCAAATCTGTACAGTTGCTAAGTTTAAAAGTCCAAGCATGGAGGATTCCTGACCCAGTAATGGAGGCCAACAGAAAGCAGAGAATTACCTGCAACAAAATTAGACAGCCGCCCGGAACTCAGAAGCCGCTGCCAAATGAATCTACAAGCATAAATAAGCATTTGCCAAATTTCAGCAGAGAAGTAGCGGAATGGCTCTTATTCTACCAGTGTTTTAAAATCACAACTCATGTATGTGACTGATAAAGTAAATCAGGTAATGAATATTTCAGAAAGTTGTTTCGGCCGCCCTGAACATATAATAAAACATCTAATGTCTAGAGTGGCAAACAGCCCAGAGGTAAAATAGCATCAGCCACAACTATTCATTGAGTTCATGGATACAGTTACAAATTTCGTTGCGGCTGCAGAAGCACTTGGTCGACCGCAGTATCTGAACAACGCATTGTTAATGGATCAGTTCATGAGTAAGCTCCCTTTATATACGAAACTACAATGGGCAACGTTTATTTAGGTGGATGTGAGTCATTGGATCTCAAGAAATTCACGAGCTGACTACAGGATCAAACCGCCATAGCGATCATGGTCTGTGACCCAATAGATGTCAAACCTGGGGAAGATTTGCTAGCAGCAAAACGATATATGTGTATACTGTGAGGCAGAACACCCAGTATCGCAATGTGAGCGACTGAAAGGTCTTAGTGTGAATGCCGGTTAAAGGAGCGTCGCGAACAAGAAACTATTCTTCTTTTGTCTGAATTCGAGATACCGCAGCAAGGATTTTAGGATGGAGCGTTGCCAAAAAATGGTTGCAGCAAGCGTCATCACCCAGTGTTTCACAGCGAGTAGAAGAAGACAGAGGAGTCAACATCGAACATAAGAACCCAACCAGCACAAAAAACTGAAGACGTAACACTACCAAAGAGTAAAACCGAAGAAGTCCGTGTCAGTGACCTCTTCGGGACTGGCCAGAGAAGTCGAGACTTATGCGTTTCTGGATGATGGATCACAAATGTCCGTGATTCAGGACAGATCGGCCGATGAATTTGGACTCAAATGAGAGATCGCGCCATTTATTTCCTACTGGTATGATAATACCAAAACTGAGGAATAAACATCAAGACGAGTCAATTTGAGGATCCGCGGTACCACTGGAGAGGAGTTCTATCTTCAAGGAATGGTCCCAAAAAAGTGCCTGAACCTTGTCAGAGAAACGAAGAGAGTTGCCACTGAAAACTGGACGAACTGGATCTTCCTCGACCTGATGTGATGTATGCAGAACCTAGAATTATGATCAGGCCAAATTTGGAATTGCAATCTTGAATGTTCGACACCGAGTGCGTATTGCACTGCTACCAGCGTCAGCAAAACAAGCTCGCACACCATATGCATAACTTCTGGAGTGCGAAAGCCTTCGGAGTGAGCTCAACTGCAACTGGGTTCCGTTCAAAAAAGGATCAGAGGGCTGCAGAGTTGTTAAATAGAACAGCTCGGCGCTGCGGAGACTGGTGTGAAACTGGACTGCTTTAAAGAACTGATGAAGAGTCGCTGCCACGTAGTCGACACATGGCTGAGAAGCGATTCATATCACTGGAGAAGAAGATGGATGGAGAGGCAACATTGAAAAACTAGTACCACAGAAAAATCCAGGATTACGAAGATAAAGGCAACGCTCGTAGATTGATGAACGAGGTAGGATGCGTATTGTCTTCGATTAAGCTGTTAAGAGCCATGGAGTAAGTCTGGATGATAGACTTTTAAAAGGACCTGACCATCTCGGCATAGTCGGAGTTCTGTTTCGATTCCGTGAGCGAGCGGTAGACATGTGTGGAGATCTAAAAGAAATGTTGCACCAGATTATGATTATAGCAGAAGATCGATACAGTCAGAGAATTTAAAGTAGAGATCAAAAGACAGGTAATCTAATTAATTTTGAAATGCAGGTCATGATGTTTGGATCGGTATCATCACCATATGTAGCTCAGGAGTTTAGGAACAGGAATGCTAAGGAATTCCAGGATAATGCAATACGGCGATCGAGTGAAATTTCCCATGTACACCACATGCGGTGGCGAAAAGCGACAGCAAACTTGCACTCGACACGGAAAGCTTTCAGCGAGTTCTCTGGCTAATATAGTCCCCTGACAGCGACCCCTTCACCTACATATCTGTATTTCCGAAAGTGGATCAGAAGATCATTGATGGAGAAAAGTAGCCAACAAAACAGGAGATATAAAAACTTCTCATGTCCGTCTTCAATCCTCTAGGCCTACTCTCAGTGATGAGGATACGGGCTAAGATCCACACGCAAGATATTTGGAGGTCAGGACTCAGACGCAAGTCAGCAAGCCTTCTTGGCAGTCACATACCTTCGACTGGAGGGGGAGAGGGGTACCAGGTCTACTTTGGTAACTTCGAAAAGCTGAGTAGCTCCTCGCAAGACGATGAAAATTCTAAGGCTGGAATTGCAAGCAGCCGTGATGGGTACTAGATTAGCGTCAGTGTCTACCACTGAACACAGCATCTAAATAAGCAAGAGATTTTTTTGGACTGATTCTTGAACAGCTATGAATTGAATTCACTCGGTGACAAGAAGGAACCCAAGGTTCCCAGGCCGGACAAAATCCTGTCCGAAATTGAACTAATTTTTTCGTTGCTCTTAAATCCTGGCAGAAGCCTGGGCAGAACTGGATTAGGACGAACTGCAGCAGAAAGCAGCTGGAGCAATGATAGAGTCAAAAGTCGCAAAAAAGAGTCGCAAAAGTGGCCGATCACGCTGCTTGGTATAGTGAAGGAAGTATTAAAATATATCAGAATAAATCCCTTTTTTAAAGATTAAAACTTCAAATCATTTCTGCTAACGGAAAATGAAAATAAATTCTCAGATTCACTGTTTCACATAAATATATATAACAGTTGCACATATGCAATAAAACATTTGTGTGATATTCTGAGTTGAAACAGAACAAATCGTGTAAGGAGAATGCAACGCTGGTTCGAATTGAACACGGCCCTTTACGGCTGCAGCGCGAAGACTTTTTCTTGTAGTAAAACACATTATAATACTAATGAACTTGATCATAATCAAAGGCCGCAATTAATATGACGTATTTCGGCCTTGATCACTTTTTCCTAACTTCAATTAATTATAAAAAATATTAGTCTTTCCCACTCTAAATAGCAATTATGAAGTTTTAAGTATATTTATAATCCTAAATATGTAAAAAGTATTTCTTCTTATCGCTATGTTAATTTATACTATTTTGTCGAATATTTACTAGCTCGCCACCGTTTTTCCCTACAGCCCCTTCAACTAAATGTTACCCACTAGAATGCCCATGTGGTTCACGATGGATAACTAATTATAGGTGGCAGCGCCGAGCCGAGTGCTAGACCCTCTGTCAATGAGATATGAATTTCAATAAAAGAACTTTTGTGAATAAGTATGAAGTGCGACTGATATCTTGTAAACACCACAACAAACATTTTTTCAAACTTTTTTAGCAAAATTTATCATATCGGATTCGTAAAATATTCACAAATCCTTTCTGGCTTCCACTTGTAAAGTGCGTTTAGGTTTACCATAGTTCACTATATATCCTATTTTATATACAGTTTCCACTAAAAGTATACATTGCCCTAGCATATAAGCACTAAACATATTTTTAAAGTTTTTTTACCCTCATATATCAATTATAAGCAACCATATGCCAAGCGCCACATTAAATTTCGCCTCTCATTGACACAGGGTCTAGTAATCGGCTCAGTGCTACGACCTACGATTAGTTTTGCATCATGAACCTCATTTCTGTGCAGTTTCTGATATCTTAGGTTAACATGCGGAACTTTACCAGCAGCCGTTACGAAATATATGTGTTTCAAATTACGCATGCACCAACATTATGCTCACATGGTTGACTAGGATGCGTTACATTACTTTGCGTACCATTTGAAGGCATGGCAAGTCGATCTTTTGAGAAGAGTGTTACAAAGTTAACTCATGAATAATCAACGTACTTATTCATATGGAAATAAAGTTTATGATTTCGTTTCTCTTTTTATATCTTTTAAAGCAATTTGTTTTGTTCTATTCAAAAGTATGATGAGAGTCAATGTGGACATTCATTCAGCAGAAATTTGAGCTACATATTAAGTTCCCATTTCTAAAAAAGAAAATTGAAAATTTTTAGATTCTACTGAAAATTATTAGATGACCTTATCCTAGTATTACTTAAAAAAATGTATGAGTAGCGTAAATATAGGTAACACAGCTGGAACTTCAACTTTATAACTTTTAGGAAAAACGTTATTTATATCGCATTTTTAGAATATTGCAAAATATTCCAAGATATTTAAACAATCCTTAAAAATATAAAACTTAATTCTGTGTTCTGGTATCTCAAGGTAAAAAGTATTCAAATCTAATATATTCTTAAATTCATTTTTATTCTAATTTCCTTATCTTGAAGAGCATCTGCTACGGCTTTTTCCTATTTTCTTTAATTTACAAACATATCCAACTTTATTATCATGTCTTGAACAAAAATGAATAAGCTTGTTATTTATAAAAAAATTCGCTTTACTTAAAATATGTACAATTCTCTGCGAGTGTCTTGAATTTATCTGCGTACTTGAAAACGAGCACGAGGTCGGTGCGAACGTAAAGAAACATAGGGACTGTGCAATTGTGCAGAGCGAATTGGTCCTGCTGGAGTCACGTATAAGCAGTGACTCAACTGTGTCTCATCCACCCAACCCCACCGGCTCCAGTAGCAATCTGTTATTAAAATCAGCAACGAGAAAAATCCGTGCCGTATCTCCTTGCGTTGGGTTTGCGCCTGCCGTGCGCACCGACAGACGTGTAACGGCAAAAATTAAGCCGCTTGCAAACTTGAAATGAAATTACCAGACCCCGGGCTTGACGACTTTTTGCTATTCTTTGCCAGCATTTTTTGCATATATTTTTGTTCTTTTCGTGGCCTCCCACTCTATTTACACTCCTAAAAAGATAACACGATATGCGCTATGTGATCAGCGCATTTATAAGAGTATGTGTAATAAACCTTGATTTAAATGGTTATTCTACTGCTGATTCCGGCTTTATAAACCCTAATGGCAAAAATGATATTTTAGGAAAACATGTGACGCTCTACAAGGCATATCCTTATAAATTTCCATCATATTAGGCCCTTTCGTAGTAGGAACTGTAAAAGAACATCATAAATAGAATGGTTTATCCTCTCATAGACAAAAAGTTTTCTTACCCACGATTGAAGCTAGGACTACGACCCCTATCTTAGGGGTCCATTCTTACTCAACCAGAGCTATATGTAATCCATCTGGCAACTTTCCATAAGACAAAAAGAACACTTACAATGACCGACTGTTATTCTTTACTCCATCATTATTTCAGTTATTTCTAATACCAAACTAATTTTCTATTCCTCTAGACCAGGTGCTCAAATGACTGAATCTTAAGCTTTAAAGTCTAACTCAAAACTGAGCCTTTCATTAATTTTGTGTCCCTTCTTACGGTTGTATATACTGATTTTTGTAAAAAAAATTAATAACTGTCTAACTTTTCACTTTGAGTCTGATCCTATTTCCGAGAATTTCAATTTTCGAAATTCAACTTATCCCTGTCTTGATCCAGAGATCGTAAGCATGTAAGTCCGTGTTAATTGATTCTAGATATCGCGATATCGTTTTCAACATTCTCTAGCTACAATAAATGTCCTCAGTTTGGGAACGCGCCCTGATAAAATGCTGCTTCTGGATTTTAGAGCCTGTCCTGGAAATATTTCTAATGGAAGTGAAATTATTCAATTCACATTTCTGTCTCTTTACTCCTATTGTTGTGGCATCAGCGATAAATAATTTTAGTAAGACAATAGTTATGTGCTCATCATTTCTTCAACAGCCTCCCAGATTGTCTCTCTTGACATCCTTCAAGCTGGTTAACAAATAGTTCCTCTGGCTAATGATTGTTGTATCTTTTCAAACAATTCATGAAATCGGATAAAATTATCATAAAAGAGTCAGCTTTCAGTCCCTTCGGTTTCGCCATAATTTAACTAAAATTATTTGAATTCAGTTTAGCATTGCCCTGGATAAAAGCATCATTTCTCATAAAAACCCTAAAATTGATACTTTTGACTATGGTTGGAAAAAAACTAAATACACCCTGTACTACGCATATTATATGATAAATTAAAAAAACCAGGGATTTGTCAAGGGATTTTTCAAGAAACCTATGCATGAAAGGAGTTTTTAATTCTGCAGTGAAAAGTTAGATACCCTTTAAAGACGTGATGATACTCATTTTACAAGATTGAGATTGTTTGAAGGAGAGTGATATGCCATTGAAATTATATAAATTAAATACCTATAGAGTACTTTTGAGTAACTGATCCATTAATGAAATAACGCAAGTCGTTCCTATTACGTCAAAGTTGATTGTCGGAATAGAAAAATTAGAGATAAACTAAATTCCATAGCGTAGCGCATCGAACGCTACATTTAGAAATGCTCAGGTTGGATGCATTAATACAGTGGAACTCTTTTGCCCGATATAGTGCGGTTCCGATATAGTACGGTTTTGTTTGTTCACGCTTGAGTGACTATCGCAAACCCTGCGCAACCCGCGAAGCGCCTGTTACGCCTGTCTGCGGCGCGGTGTAAATCATCGTAACGACTATAGTGGGGAGCCCTATCTAAGAGTTGAACTGTTGTTGAAAAATAATCAGGGATAACTTCCCGAAATATGACATTGTTCAAAATTAGATACAAGTACATAATAAAATATCCACTAGCAAATAAAATCAATTATTCATAGGCGCTGGGTGATATTTTATGTGCATACGTTTCACAATAAATTAACTACATACATAATCAGGTGAAAGAGGTATGCATTTCAATAAACACGTCACATAATACGCACATACATAATAATTGGAGAGGCCTGCGGGCCAACAGCCAGCCGGCAGTCAATATTCTCTTTAGAAGTAAATTAATTAGCTATTGTGATAGTTATTTCATGCTTGCGTGCAAATATAAGTGAAGGGCTTTTTCGATAATTAATTCTCATTAATACTACCCACTGTGTCAAATAATATTCATCAACTGTTGCATATAAAATATCATAACCAGAACATGCATCAATAACATTGAAATATAAATTAGAGAAATATTTAAAAAAATATACTTAAATAAAATATGAAGAATATGAAAAACGTAAAAATTGGTAATTCTAAGTAAAGAAATGAAAGTTTCACCGTGATAAAAGGGCCAACTAAATGACTGTAGTTTTCCGTTTTATTAATCTCGGCAGACGAAACGTAAAAACACGAAATTACTTACGTTTTGCATTTACTGAGCTGGAATACTTTCTTCTTAAGTTGAATGTTCCAACTTTCAACTTTGGATTACTTTTAAAATAATTTTCTTTGATTTGATATATGTTTATATATTTTATAATAACGCGGAAAGTAATCATACGAAAAATAGTTTTTATTTCATGCAAATTTTATCATTCTTTGTAGTAAGGTTTCAATGTTAATCGTTACTAGTTTATTTGCGTTAACATTTTTTTATTTTTCAACTTTTAATATATATATTACAACTGATTCTTTTCGATAGCATAAATTATTAAATTTTTCTGTTTTAGAAATGTTGATCCTTAATAGTCAAAATTTCCGAATATTAAGATTTGGAACTTTTTGTAAGTTTCACTAAATTACAATTCTTCGCATCCACTTGTAATAATTTTCAATTACAAATAATATTTTGTACTTGCTCAGCTTTGTATACATTCTTTTAAAAGTAAATTTGCGTCTTTTTAATTTTTAGCACTTGAAGACAAAAGAGAGAATGCAAGTGCATTTTTAAGTAGCTATTGTCTCTATTAAGCTCGTGAGTGAAAGTAATTTTATGCTCGTACAGACGTATTGTTGCACGTGCTAACAGTATTTAGTGTTGAGTGTGACATAATAATAGCCGGGAATAACTGTAAAAAAACTGTAATGGCGTGTCGCGGCTGACTCGAGCTTACTTTTATGTCTCACGGGATGAACCTTACTCTCTTTTCTCTTTTCTCTTTCGCTTTCTCTTTCTAAGTATTTCTACATCTTGTTGCCGGAAAGGTGGCAAAACGAGAATGTGAATGTGTTTATGTGTGGATGCGAGTGAGTAAGTAAGGTAGTGAAGGAGAAACAGAAAAAGAAAAAGGAGTCTCAAAGCCTAGCTTTGTCACCCGTCGCCTTTCTCCATTATTAAATTGCTCCGTTCTCGACCCTCAACCACGGATCACATGAAAACCACTTCTTGGAACACACACTTTTCCTATCCTACAAAGTATTATTTACCCGTTTCAGAATAATTCAGGGTACTGTTGCACAGCACTGATTATTTCATCATACCATTTTTATCATTTACTTAATAGAAATTTCAAATAAGATCTAATCTTTAATTTTTGTATAGTTGTAGAAAAATTGTGTTTTTGATATTATTTAAAGGAATACTAGAAGAGCCATTTAAGATATTAAAAGGTAAACTCTAATTAGAGACACTTATATAAGCTTAGAAATTCAGAACAAAATTTGTTCAGCTTTCACAAACAGTAATTGAATCTATAATAAAATGTAGATTAACCCATATATTCTATTTGACATTAATTGGGGACTTATTAGTAATAAAAGACCATAATTGTACTTACAGTCAACTGAAACTTTGATCTGTTTGCTGACGGTTGGTGGTATTCCATTACTAGCTATGCAGAGATAAGCTCCCATGTCTAGCCTGGAAATCCGGGTCATTTCTAGAGTGTTTCCATCCCATTCTGACACTGAAACGAAATAATAATAAATTTATTAAAATATTTCGTCTATTAAGGCACCATCATATAACGTTATCTATGAGGTGGTATGAGCAGTAACATATAACCATCCTCTCTCCATCTAGCAGTCCTTCAAATATATTTTTATGTAATAAGCTATCTATTTTTTATAAGCTATTCTGTTCCATGCTTGATTATCTATAATTGGTTATTTAATTATAGCCTGCATCTAATCGTCCAAACTTCTGAAAAATATTTTACAGCTCATCCAGAATTCCGGGACGAAAACACAGTTTTTATATTTTTTTAATTAGAAGAACTCTACAGAATATTTTTTTAGATTAAACATATCTAGGGACCACTATAAATATTTTGCAACAAAATGTATGTTTAGAGTTCTTTTTGCAGCAATAAGATGGCAAATAATTTTCTAAATTGCATAAACAATCACACTGATAAATATTAGAGAGTAAATATTTAATTTGCGATTAATTTGGATATTTTATAATGAATTTAAAAATGAAAGTCTGTTATTGCAAACATTTTAATGACTAATGTATACTTTTAAGTATTGAAATAATAAATTGTAATATTAGTAGTTTTAATTGAGCATAAGTGCACTTTGTACGAAATACAAATGGAAGTATTGATAAAAGCAAAATTGTAGTAGGTTCCGATCAATTAAATAATAAACGTGGCTGATTACAATTACATTATGCTTTAGAAATTAATATTAATATTGCTTGATAAAAACAACAGAAATTAATTTATACTATTAATGCGCATTGCACTTGAGATTTTCGAGTCATAATTGAGAGATTTCGCCAAATTAAATACAGTGCAACTATCGAATAAGACCGCTCTCGAGCTTTTAGGGAAATACAATTCCCGGAAATGAGTTACCCCCACACGTTGTTCGAAATCGCCAGGAAGAATTCTCGGCTCAACCTCCAAATAGGACTGCTAGCACTCAATGAACCTTACGTGCAAAGTATGGCAACCTAACATAAATTTCATTATTCTAAATCCGGGTTTTTAATTATTCTCGACGCTATTAACAACCAAGCAAACAGCGTAGATATTGGCTAGATTTTTTTATATTATTATTATCAAATTTTGCTTCAACAGTAATTCAATAATACCACAAGTGATTATTACATATATTATTTTAAATACAAAATTTATTGTAATATGTATAAGGTAGAATGTTTAATTGAGAAAAAATACTCGATTTGTAATTTGTAGGAGCTACTTCGCAGTATTTGACAAAATACTATGCAAACTATTTTTATTAGATAAAAATAAACAAATATTATTATTTTTAACGAGAATTTCTGAATGTTCCTTTATGTTACTTTTTTAAGATAATACAAAAACTTATCAATATATTTGATTTAAAAAACGTTTAAAGTTTAATAAGCGTTAACAATATATTAATCGCATCGATTACAGTCAATTGAAATTTGTATTACGATACAATTATTCAAAGCATAAATTAGGTTGAAAACGCAATTTCCACGCGCGGTCCTATTCAGAAGTTCGCCTCGGATTTTACGATGCGTGAAGTAGTGGGAGCAACTTTCGACGAAGATTACTTGCGAAACGGTCTTATTTAGAGAGGGCCTATTCAGATGTTTCATAGTAAAATATACAGAAAAATACAAAAAGCAATCTATCTTTGATTTAATATGAACAAAATTTTTGTATTTTTATCGTAAATTCATATTATTTTAAACAACTGAATATTAAAATTTCTAAATGATTTTCTTTCAAACTGGTAGGTACACATGTAGGTATTGAGAAGGTTGTTGATTTTAAACTAGCCTAAAGTAAATTTATTTACAATTAATTTCTCGCTTTTTTTATTGAATTCAAGAAAAAAAGATTGTGATATAGAAGGACTCTCCTTATCAGCTATCTGAAATAAAGAGACCACGGATTTTAATCCAATTTTCCGATAAAAATTGTGCATCGACATTTATGTTTAATTTTTGTTTTCATAAGTTAAAAATGCTGTTAGAAATTTCTCCAACCTGATAAGCTCTTATTGATGGAAATCCTAGAACCGTCGTCCCGCTTCCAGCGGATACTGGGTGTCGGACTTCCGGTTGCCTTGCAGGTGAGCGTCACATTGGCGCCTTCCCTCACGATCGCATCGGACGAACTTTGCGAGTCGTCGATATTAGGAGGCACTGTAATAAAAAACAATAAATGTAACATTTATATGGTTTCCACTTTAGTATAATGTTTGCCAAATGTTGATCAATAGAAATATTTTGTGCACCCATGTAAGTTCAATGGGACAAAAAGAAACAAAAAGCTTTTTAGAAGTTTTAAAATTTTCTAGTCTTCTGTGAAAAACTCATTTTTATTTTTTAGGCATGGATTGAATTATAATTTTTTTAAACGCGTGCATTTTTATGAAAAGATAGATCTGATAAGTATATTGACAAAAAATTGTCTGCTGGTATTTAGGTAGATACTCTTTGTTGAACAATCTTGCTTCATAGCAAAATAAGAATTGCTTTTGAAATTCACATGGAGTTTTAAATGGGAGCAGCCCAGTTTTTGAAAAAAAAAACAAAAAGGAGAAATACAGTCGAATATAAATTTTAGTAATTTAATGTAAATTTAATTTAGTAATTTCGTTCCAAGAATTGCATCGCGCTGCGGTTACGGATGAGTGGAGCTGCGTGGGATGTACTGTGATCACTCATGCATGACAAACCAGTAGCATAGCGATAAAGTGCAGTACCATAACGATCTAGCTGGATAACTGCGTTAAGTTGAGCAACACTGCGACACGGACTTGGTGTTTACATTGAGAGATGATTAACTAAAGTCGAAGTTCAGAACTGGAACCGTGTCTAAATTTAAATTCGACAAAACATTACTCTTGTAATTCTTAATTGTATGATTAATTCTACAAACTAATACATTTTTAATAAATAAAATAAATAATAAAATAAACAAACAATAAAACTATTATTAATAATAATATTATTTATAAATAAAATAATTTAAATAATTGAAAATTATTCAAATATTAACCAAATATGATATAAAGGAAACTCTGCAATCGATATTAGTCAACTGTATCATGGAGCCTGAAATGTAATAACTTTTCATGCTTTACTCAGGAGACAATTCTTTAAGCAAATAAGAATTGTTTAAAGAATTTAAAATTATGCCTGAAGTTAAACAGCAACCGAACGCTATGTGCAGCGATGTGGAAGAATGGAAGCGTCGAATTCATGTTAAAAAATTCCAAAAAAGACCTTTTACCATGTATTTTACAGCTTAAATAATAGTATGTACATTATTTCTAAGTTATATTAGTATTTTTGCTGATGAGTCCAACTGGTGCGCGGTCATCGGAATAGAAAAGGAATAAATAAATTTTATTAGAAAGAAGGTCAGTAGAGTCGGATAAAAGCGAATAAAATCAAACGAATAATCTAATCAACACTATTCATTTCTAGAACACCAATCGAACAAGCTAATTTCCATCATATAGAAAATGGAGAGATAAATTGTTAGGTACACAAATCATCTTCTCACTTCACTTCCAATCCGCGTTCACTAACACATTCGATTGTTTCAATTGTTTATCTATAGTTCTCGCATTCGTATTTTAGTTAGGTAAGTAGAGAAGTGCAGAAAGTAAGATGATCGATCCCCTGGGTTTAAATTTACATTACAAAGCCGAACTTCCACCTTAAGGAAAGATCTGTGCGCTAGGACCTGGATCACTCAAGACTAGAGGAAAGACGTGGATTTGAATGTTGATAGTTACCGGTAACATTCCTTTGCATGCAAATTGATTTCCTCAATGTGTGCGTTTGCGGTGTCCAAGAGAAAGAGAGACGGTTCCGAAATTGAGTGGCCAAAAAGAGAAAATCCAGTTACCGCCGCGGAAATGGTCGAAGGAGGGTTCAGGGATGCGAGACGAAGGGTCGGAAAATGGTGTGCAGATAAGGCAGAGGAAATCCCCGTTAAAAACTCGTAATCACTGGCGATAAGAAGAGGACTTGCAACAGAAATATCCCTGAAAATAACGCTTTATAGTGTATCCTGGATAATGTTACCCTGTCCCGAGTTGTAAAAGAACCGACCAGCTTTTACCTTGAATCCAGCTTGGGGTAAGTGGACATATTTTTTCTCGGCAGAGTGCCATGCGGCTGTTTTGTCGAAATTCAACAGTTACGCCCTTTCCTTTGCCAATTATCAAAGCGGCTTAAACTCGAATTACAAGCGAATTCCACCGTCGCTTAATGAGCTTTAAAAATCGCCCACACACAACCTTACTGCGACTACGTAACCCCCAACGCAAAGTGGATACTGCTATGGTTGTAAATCAATTACAGGTTCAGTACATGGCTTCCGATACTTCATTTACATTATATGAAAACCGGTTGCCTTCTGAAACACTTTTTTAATTCAAAAAGATGAACACATTTGTTTTGTCTGCAACTTTAATGTTTAATTAAGAATTAATTTGAACTGTAACTTTTTAATTAATAAAACCATAAAGTGTTACGAAAAAAATGGTATTTTCCTTTAGGTACGACTTTTCTTCGAAAAATAACCTTGTGGAAGTAAATTTTATTATTTGCGTTTGCAGCAGCATATTAAATTTTAATAGTAAAAGATATAGATAATTTAATATCATATATAGTGACTTTTTCCTAGTCGAAAAAGTAATTTACAAGTAGTTTTTTCAAGGAAATTGACCTACCTTATTAAAAAAATCGTAATAAATTCAACTCACATAAAGTTAGCTAAATTAAAAAAATAATTATTTGTTATGCCTCTCTACATTAATCAAAGGGTTTCGCCATCGCTGTTATTTAAACATTTTCTCTTCCTAAACATTTATCTATTCAAAATAAATCTACTAAGTAAATTCCACTGCACAATTGTAGCGCTTACCCAAACCTCTCTTTAAAAGTGGCCACACAATACGTTGACCTGCACCACTGAAATTTATCTTCTACAGAACATTCCCTGTTTGTATAACCAATCCCTGACCTGTACCACAGAAAATTCTCCTTTCTATCCATTCTAAATTGTTTGACTATACATTAACCTGAATGACTAAAATCTCACCTCCAAAAACCCCAATTCTATAACTGGGGTCTGACATGTACTACTATATACAATTCCTTCACACTTCTATTTCTACCTATACGTTAACCAAAACTACTGAGAAATGCTCGTTTCACTGCACCTAAATTTTCTGATTAAAGGCTGAGATGCACGATTGAATATTTCCATGCACCTTTTGTATTATTTAAATATACATTTAACACTACGACTCAAAATATTCCCCTTAGCCCTCATTCTACCCAATAGGCTGACTATACTTTTAGCACTACTACTAATCTCTCAATTCTCTTCCATTTTACATTATAGTACACCGAAAATTAAAATTGCTGAAATCCCATTTATTTTATCTTCCTCTTCTTTACTCCCTCATCGACCTTTCATTGCCCGCTTACAGAAAACTTTTAGATTCGACTCTGCTCGTCTTTGAATTACAAAAATTATCCCAAATATTTGAAAACTATTCACAATAATATCAAAAGGGTAACTCCAACGATCCTAAATGTTTAAACCCTGTTTGTTTCAAACTTGTAGTATTCTAACTTTTTGGCGGCAGAAACAGTATTTTGTGGTCAGTTTAACTTTATTAAGAATATTATATTTTGAAAGGAGGCAAATTATTCATCTAGCAATATCCATTTGAAATTTCGTAAATTTGCTTCAATTTTCCTATAAAGTTTTAATTTTCATCCATTATTGATAAACTTAGAATTTTGAGTAATTTTATTAGAGTTCTACTTAAATGCTTTTTAACCCAGATGATATCATGATGTTTATCAATAACCTTTAAGGAATGCTTATATCGGTGAAATTAGAATTATTATTTATAATAGAAGTTTGAGGGAATGAACACGAAGTACTAGACGGAAACCGCACACCATGTATTTCGCCTGGCGGCAATTAGCGCTCGCTCATCCTCAGATTTTCCTGTTTTCCCAGATTTGAGCGCCCCTTCAGTAAAAATATATAATCAGAAATTGTTCTCTACTATGGAGTATCGAGTGTAGTTATAGGTTAAGTTTGATTATATGTCATGTGGGTCAAGTGTCAGATGATATCATGCACGCAGTGATCATGTGTGTATATTTTATATAATTATATGAGTAATGCCATTAAAACAAAAAGGGGAATATGAAAACCATAAAAAGTAAGCATAGAAATTGACAATTGTGCCAATTTTATCACATCCCTTACCAAAATAATGCGACATTATTTTATCACTTATTGCCTACCCCGAAAGGGAAACGGCTTAATGGTGTAATAATAATAATAATAATAATAATAATAATGTAGGTTTCTAGCACTTAAACTTTGTATAGCCATTATATTCCACTAAACACAACTAGTTTGCAATTGCAGAACGACATTATGAGGTTATTTTTATACCGGTGAAAAATTTGCATCACATGATCTCGTAGTTCCTAGAGTTTCTGCACGTAGCGCTATCATCTGGGAAGACATGAAAATTGGAGAACAGGCGATCGCGATTGTTGGCTCTTCTCCACCATCCCCGCCATTGGCTTGCGGCCTCATTGTAGTACTTTGTGGGAATTAACGTTAAAATTTTTTTACTCAATGTTTAATGCAAACTTTATTAAATTTATTGCAACATATCTTCTGGTTCTTTAGAGAGTTTATTATATCTGATATTGCAGAATGCAGGAGAAAATTTTCAATACAGTTTCAATAGAGGTTTTCACGCACTTTCCATTGATCCTAAACATTTTTTCAATGTATGAAGGTCATTAACGTTTAAAAATAAATTTCTTTTTATGCACACTGTACAAAAATTCTGTGTCATTTTACATCGCAATATTTTGGAAGCTAATTGACCGATATAATACGTAGTGAATTTACAAGAGTCTGAGTGAATGAACGAGACTTTCGTAAAAAAAACGAACGCTGCTGAAAAAAAGACATTGCGTGTAAATTCACAGCCACGCGAGTGCAAAAACTTTGTGCTTGTACATTGGCAAGATTGGCGTCCCATGGAAGCGTCAATCTTGGCGCAAAACGTCAAAACACTAGATATTTCAGCCGATGATATTTCCCTAGTAAACCACAGAAAATATCCCATTTACTGATATGTCAGGTGATTTAAAGTTTTCCATTTCTACGTGAAGACTGACACTGCCATGGAACGCCACCCTGAAGAAATACCATCGCAAAAAATCGTTCAGTACGTGTGCTATTTTGCTCATAATTTGCGCCTATTATTGACGCATGCGCACACCAAATATCGTGCTACTAGGCATCCGGTAAGTCCGCGAATCCTGGAATTTTTCGCCCGAACAGCCCCGAAGTCGATTTCTTGTTTAGGCTCCAAAAGAGCCGACATCAGTAGCATTAACATACTTTCTCATGTCAATTTGCTCTCTATCAAGCACTTTTACTACAATCACGGCTTCATCGCAATATTCAGTTCAGGTTAATTATAGGGTAACGTTAATTTATATCAAGGTTTCGTTAATTAACGACTTTATTCCCAGTCAAGCTCTGAAAGTGTGATAGGTTAAATTACGCTCGAATTGTTATTTTCAGCATAAATTCCTTTACAGTGCATCGAATCACGCTATTTTTTTCTAGAGAGAAACCTTAGAATTTTACTTTCAGAATCTTCAGAATAAGGCGAATAATTAAATTTTTAATTGCTAAAAATAATCGTTTAGAAGACTGGCTTAAAGAAAAAAACCCAATATCGTCCTTCGGCATAATGAATGTAATAAAAGCTTCCTTGGCAAAAAATCAACTTTAGTTTAGATCTACATGTTTATAGGTCAAATATTCATTTTTTTCAAAAATGTTTAAAACATTTATCATCTCTTCAAGGAGTTGAAAATCGGGAAATCAAAAGCAAATTCTCAAAAACCATTCATCACTTATTTTCAGAAATAAAAAATAAAATTCCCACTGTTAAGCCTCAAAACTCTTGAAGGGAAAAAGGTAAACTTTCTTTTGATAAAAAGAAAATAAAAATAAAATATATCTTGTCCACATATTCATTTTTAAATCACTCTTCGAATAAATGGAAAGAAGTAAAAAAAAAACTATCGAAAGTAAAATCGGGACAAAATTTTGCTATCACTTTTGAAATGATCAAAAGTATCTTAAATAGACGACAAAATATTTATTTAAATGATATAATTTTTTCTTTATCAACTACTATCGAATAGTACAGAATTTTCCTACGTAAGCTTGATTCAGAGCAGACAATTTTGACTTTCTGAATGAGTACCGTTGAGTTTAAAATAAAATAAGGACTCTTTTTTACATTTAAAGTTTTCACTAATGCGCAAATTATGACAATTAGAACCCAAATAAAGAATTGCATTTCCTTTTTCACGCTTACTTACTGAAAATATAAGAATTATTAGCTTTTGGAAAACATATTTAAAAGCATCAAATATATATTTGTATTTTCAGGGGTCGCGACACAGATAAAAGAATAAATAATTGTTTTGAGTGAATTACAGTGGTCAGAATATAAATGTCAGAGTTTATAATTAACATTTATTCTCATACATTTCAAATTATTGACACGAAGTCTCTCATCTACCATGGAGTATAAATGCAAAATTTTATATCATCACGTGTCAAATTAGAAGATGTCAAAGAAATTAAGGACCAGACGACAGCAGAACTCAAATGTCAGTGGAACCTGGTTTGCGAACTGACAGCTACGAGCCAAACTATCTGCCGTTCGCTAAACCGAAAAATCACACTCTTGTTTTCGCGAGGGCTTTTTAAACCGTTTATATCACTATCATTATATCACTCTTAATGCGAATTTCTATCCGATTTAATTTTAAATGTAATCCATTTTTTAAAAAGAGTTATTCCAGATTGCAAAGACAATTATTGGTTAAAAACTTACACTTTTTGTGTTATAAAATGCAATATATTTTTTATTTTTGAAAATTTAAAAAGCTTCTATTAGCATAACATTTTAAAGCTGAAATTTTGATAGGTAATATAAAATAACTCGTCTCTAAACTGAATGACTTAATTAATAAATGTATATATTTATGAAAAGATTATTTGTTTTTAAAATGAGGTTATACTGTAAATTGTGCCCTTGTTTAGAAAATGAAAAAAATAATATTTTATAGTAAATTAGGCCGCATGGTCCGTTAAAATAAAACTTAGAAAAATTTTAATTTTTGCGAAAAGAATGAGTTTTTGAAAATTTGTTAAGTGGGAAATGTGGGTCTAAAATGGCCATTCCGATAATATGGCTAATCTTTAATAATACATTAGGAAATCCGGATTAATGTCGTTTTTTGTTACAGATATATTAATTAATTAAATTCACATATTGGACAGGTAATTGCAAGCATCAAATATATGAAATCAAAAAGTAGAACATGATAATGGTTTTAGACTTAATTTTATTAACATTTTTGATTGGACTTTAGGCATAATATTGTGTAGTTTCCCGTGCATTATTTTTATCATGCACGGTAATTAACAGTTCACGCAATTAGCTGTTATATTAGTATTTAATAAATGTCAAATCATAAATATGGGAATTAAAAATATAAAACAAAACTACTGCCACTTGTCTAAAACGGGCAGTGTATTCTGTGAATAAAACGGCGAAAAAACGATCAGGCGATTCGATGGTGAAAAATGCTATCAGTCAGTTGTCATGCAAAGAGTGCTTTAACCTATTTTAATTGTCAAGCAAATCTTTCTATTTAAAATTTAACCCCAGTTTTTAATGTTAAAGCCAATTTTCATATAAGTTACAACACTTCTCGCAAAATATGAATATGAACGTTATAACCTAGAATTTCAATATTTTTATTAAAATAAACAAATATAAACAAATATTTTTTTTTTAATTAAACCATGGAAGGCGAATGTTTGATTTTTTCAAATATTTTTTCCTTCAACACAGATAATAAGAATTTTTTAATAGAAATATGACTATAGATTAGGAAAATGTATGATATGTCAATAATTTTTTTTTAAACAAAAAGTTTGGATATTAGCCTAAACATTTGAAATTGTGTCTTTTTTTGTAAAAAATATTAAATTACATATTGATTTACTTAATAATCATGTTTCCGTTTATAAAGGAATTAAGACCAAAAACGAAAAACATATTCAATTGTAATACTTTATGCGCATTACATCGAAAAATCGATTTTAAGCTTAGACCTTGAAGCCAAGACTATTACAAACGATAAGGGGCTCTGTTTTCGTCCCGCCAACTTATGATTACGTATATTAGTAGTAAATTCAGCATTGCTTTATTTGAAACCTTATTAAAGCTTTCAAAATGACGAAATAAAAAGAAAGGGCGAAAGGGTAATATCATTACGTTTGATTATATAAAAAACTTGATAAATATCTATATATGAGATGCTTCTTAGCATTGCTATTATTATTGCCTACTAAGAATTAGGCAAAGCTTTTACTTTATAAAATATTTTAATTATAACATATTGCTGATACAATAAAGTTATCCTCATACATAAAATATTGTTAGAAATCATTTAACAACTTTACTATCAAAGTTTATCAGAAAATAAGAAAGTTTATAATTTTTTAATTCAGGTGGCCATTTTAACTGCATGGTTGGTTAAGACGGCCAAAAACTTCACCATTTTTTCTCGATATTGTATACTTATTTGAATAGTTTAATTATGACTTATAACGTTTTCATTGTTTATAACATATAAAGGTATTACCTGTAACATAATTTCTTGATACGTCATATTTAATATCCAAAAGCAATCTTCTTTTCAATAGATATATGCTTTAAAACACCGTTGAAACATCCGTTTTATATTCTCATCTAAATGTTTCTTAAAAAAATAAAAATAACCGAAATTGGAAAATTTAGTTGTGACTTTTTTTTATCAATTTGTTTATACGTGCAAATAATTTTTAATATCGGAAATAATGGCATACCCAGTAACTGTTGAGTAACCTAAAAAGGGATTGGAAAGAGGGCTATTATATTTAATGTATAAGACGTACGTAAAAAAAGATGGAATTTAATAAATAATGTTACGCTAGGATAGAAAAGAGAGGTTTGAAAAATATAAAACGATATCCATGAATACAGACAAAGTATAAAGGTTCTGGGCTGGAAAAGAATAAGTGATTGAGACACATAGTCGGAGATTTATAGTGACTCAGGAATAGGAAAATTTATACATGAATTAGCGAGTCTCTAACAATAGGGGGTTTGGAAAAATCATATAGAATTAAAAAGAGGAACATGCAAAAACAAAGAATATATGCTTATACAAAATGATGCAAATATGTCGTAAATAAACAATGATAAGCAGAGATATAACAGAGGGGGAAAAATAGGCGAAGAATTAGTGTCGCATACATAGACATACATAGACGAGTGCTTGGCTAGTTTACACAAAACCGAATTGAAGATATAAAGATATGAAAGACATGAATTTAGAAAAAAATTGAATTGTCAGCCGTAAAAAACAGGGCATTGGAAAAACAGCTAGGTGAGCTAAATTGATTCCAAAAGGTATAGACAAAGATTTGAAATGATAAGCAATTATAAACAGAGATGTAATAGAAAATGTTCCTAAAGATCGATGGAAGATTTTATATTTGACA
>JAAAKG020209168.1:0-22746 GCA_010014905.2 Druon quercuslanigerum | reverse complement strand
ATAAAACTTTGCCATTTAATGTTTTCAGCGAAAATGCTTCCCTGGCGAGATATTTGACCGACCCGGAACTTTTGGGATACCCTGTATAATGCCTATTATATGCAATGCCTGTAACATATAAACACGAATATTTAAAAAAAAATCAATTCTCGAGATTCTAGTGTTCAATTATATCAAAACATATCAAAAAAGTAGATTTGAAAATGTAGAGCATTCTAAACTTTTCTCTATAAGGAAGATATAGCGGGGTAAAACAACAAATTTTCTTTTGAAGCCGGCATGCTACATCTCGTGACCTTTTTCTGTTAGTTTAAGCATCAGGATTCAAACATTGATATATTATTATTTGTCCTTACAGAATTAAGTTCGCAGGGCGCAACACATAGTCGAGATTATCAGCCTCTGCACTCTGTAAAGGAATCCTTACCAGGTAAGTTGTTACTTCCAACTAACTCATTACAGTTACGTTGCTGAAGAAAAAAGTAACTAATTGAAGAAACTTTAATGAAAGAAGTAAACTCAAGTTCCCTTAAAGTTACTTTAAAATAAACATTTACATCATTTATTTCTTAAGCATATTCGTCTCCTTGTTCATTAGAGTTAAGTTTGGTATTATGCTGGAACACAAGAGCAAACTTAGCTATACTAACATTTTCAAAAACATTTAAACTCAAAACAGAATGGTATACTGCTGGAAATCAATTATTGACAAATGCCAAAGTTCTTGAAGCTCTACCTTAATTTTAGGTAAAAACTCTAAAAGCACATTCTGCAGGGAAAAATTTTTGATGTTTTAAAATGGTCTCAGATAGTGCAAAGAATTACTTCCCTATTTCAACTCCGTATCCTTGAGTTGAACTAAATGTCCATGTTGTCATTCCATAGTTTTGGTATGTGTGTGTTATAATTATTGACATAAGGATCATTCGTAATACGATTCAGAACACAAACAGACCAACTGTCATAAAATATTCTCTCAGCACCTGAAAAAACTGTTCTTTCGGGGACCATTTCTGAAAAATCTAGAACGCAATTCTCTTTTCTATCTCTTCTTTTAATATGTTGCTTAAGGGATATGCAACTGAGAGCTTCCTCCACTTTGAAATACAATTCTCGACCGGAAGTCAATAATTTTTCTTGGTAAAATAAGAGCACTATTTTTAAATAGTCTAAAAGTAGCACTTAGTCGATTAATAATTGCCGAGACAAAGTAACAAGATAATCGTAAATCTATTTTGGCTTCTTTTCAAAAATTTTGTCGGATCCTCATCTAGCCTTCTACCAGCAATTATATATGTCTTTAATGTATCGAGCCGAATTGTGTAATTGCAGTTAAGTATTATAAACAACTTAGGTGGTCCCAGATTTCTTACCATGGTAATCAAATCGCTGCATGCAGCATACCAGATAGCATTTGATCAACAGACACATCTCATGCTTAGGTACAAATTCTCTACCAATCCATGAGGAGTTACTCAACCTTGACGTAATCGCGGAGGGACATTGACATTGAAGCGAGCTCGAATGTGTTGAGTCGAATTGTGTAATTGCATTCAAGTATTATCAACCATTCAATAATAGATTTAATACTTTCACGATGATTCATTATGATAAAAGAGGTATTTCGGGTTTCAATCGTATACAAAACTACGAACTTTGCCGACGTTTTGTGAACATTGCAGTTCACTTCTTAAGGGCTGACCTGAAACAGAGGAATCAGGTTATGTTGTTTTTATGTATGCTCTCTACGACGCCTGTGATTGGTCAGAGTGCCCCACCATGGAGACAGGACGCATCTAATTGGCCAATCAAGTAATAATCAAAAAATCCGGGACGATGGAAAGCCAAATCAGATTAGTATTATAACCATTGTCCCTACTGATGTTATTAGGTTGTTTCATCAAATAAAATGTTACGTCCTGTTTTGATATGATGTTCAGCTAGTGCTGGTTGCGTGAAATGTTTTAGCCTGGCTTTACTCTCATGTTCCTTTATAGGTTGGGTCACGGCTCTCCCGGTTTCTTCAATATAGACGTTGCCACAAGAACAAGAAATTTTAGATTCTCCTGGATCACTGTAAGGTGCCTTTTTGTCTTCAGGGTTGTTTAAAAATTTTCCTATTTTCGCAGGTGGTTTAAATATGGTTTGGATGTTGTGTTAGTTGAAAATTCTTCCTATTTATTCTGTGACACCTTGGATGTAGTATAAGATGGTGGTCGTTTCTCTCTCTCTCTCTCTTCATTAGGTTGTTTTGAATTGTTGTCTTTGGTGTAATTTCTTATTTCTTTATTAATTTGTTTAATTGCGTAATCGCTCTGTATTAGAATTTGTTTAACGTTTTGTAATTCCTTTTGTAAATTACTTTTATCTATTATGGAGACAGCTACAGGGAAGTTGATGACCGATCGGTTTGAGATGGCTGATGGTGAGAGGAGGCATGTAGGTATCTGTTTGTATGGGTGAGTCTTCTGTAAACTTCATGTACTAATGTATTATCTGATTTTTCGTAAACTAGTACTCCAAGAGAGGCAATTTTCCGTTTTGTTCAATTTTCATGGTGAATTGGATTTTAAGATTTAATTGATTAATGAAATCAAAAAACTTATTTAGTTCATTCAGTCCATGTCGCCAGATGACAAAAGTGTCGTCCACGTAACGAAACCAAAATTCCGGTTTAAGCTTGAATTGATTGAAGATTTTAATTTCTAGATATTCCATAAAGATGTTGGCTATTACAGGTGAGATTGGAGATCCCATTGCTGCTCCTGAGGTTTGTTCATAGAATTTGTTCTTGAAAGAGAAATAAATATTATTAAGACAGTGCTCGATCAAAGGTATAAGCTCGGAGGGGAAGTTTGAAAAAGATTTAATAATATCAATAGTAATTTTTTGTGGATTGTTGGGAGTCCTTAAAGTCTTGGAGAGATGTGATTAGTAGGTATTAATTAAGATATTGTTTCTCTGTCAAGTTTAGTGTTTCTTAGAAGGGTTTTCGTTTTACTGACTCTGGTTTTTCTGGTGTCACTTTTAAGTTTTTTGTATGTATTGTCAGTTAGAAGGTCCACTATTTTATTTTTATCGTTTTTTTTATTCATTGTTACTGTTGTGTTCTTTAATGGTAGCTTTTTCTTGTTTCTTTAAGTTAAAGGAAGGCATTTGTGTTTGGCGTAAAATGTTGGCCGTCCTGCATCGTATGTCATTCGATTTTTCAGATGGAAAGGTATACATTGTGGATTCCAAGTTACTGATGATTTCTTCTATCGGAATTGTGGAGGGAGCTACTGCAAAATTGTGTCCTTTAGATAAGAATGAAATCATTTTATTGCTTAGAGGATGGTCATAAATGTTTTTTACTATGTTAGTTAGTGGTGTTTGCCTTATTGGAAGTAATTTGTCAAATTTTTATTTTCTTTTTTTAAGATTTTTAATCTGTTGGGATTGGTCAAATGATATGCGGTCTAATGTAGACCAAATGTCAAATCTTTCTTTTAAGAGAAAACGCACCCGTACTTCCCGGAAATATTAAAAACATGCCAACACCCCCCTATTCAATTTTAGACCAAAATTTTCAACACTAAAATTAAACTGAAGGCAATTCTGAAGAAGGTGAAGGAAAGAACATTCTATCTTTAATACTATAGCTGCCTAATTATAGACCCAAAGTTGAACGCTTTTGACCTATTTTTTAAGGCAAATTATTCGTGTTCAATTTTTTCAAAATACTTTGTTTCTGTTGTCATAACATAAAGGGACGCGTGTCATTTCTAGAAAACTTGGAATTTTAGTCAGGATCCGCTAATAAATTTTTCCTCTTGAGTGATAATCAAAGTGACAATACTGCTCTATAATCAGTTATCTTAACTTAAAATTTAATGAATCCATTTTCGGTAGAAAATTTTTTTGTTTTTATTAAGTAATTCAACTATTAAATTTTGGATTGATAATTCATATTTTTTTGGTTGCAAATTTCAACTAGAGGCTCACCCTAAACTACTATGCAAAAATTTATTTTGGTTAAAAATTTATATCTTGGGTTCAAAATTTAACAAAATTTAGCAATTCGATTGTTGGTTAAAAATTAATTTCGTTGTTGAAAAGTTATTCTTTTTGGCAGAAATTCCAGAAATGTGGTTGAAAATTTAATTTTCGGTTAGAATCCATACTTTCAGGTAGGCTGCAAATTGAACTGTTTTGTGGATGATTTTCGTTTTGGTTTTAAAAGAAAAATAAATCTGGACCATTTGGTTTGAAAATTCATCATTTCTTGTTTAGTGAAGGTTCATCTATTTTTCTATTTCTATTTTTATTTCTATTAAAAATTCAAAAAATTTGGTACAAAATTCTATTGTTTTTGATTCTAATTTTTTTTTAATCTGTAAATTTCTGGGGCAAAATTTTAACAAAATGTTAAAATATTAGACTTTTTAGCTTAAAAGTTCATCTCTTTCGTTAAAAACTTATTTATTTTGTTAGAAAGTCAAAATTTATTTCAAAAAATATACCCTGATGAAATTATTTTTATAGCGGACATTTCATAGATTTATATTATATAAAGCTATTCAATCAAGATGCAATAAACAAAAAAAATATTAAAAAATTATTTGTTGAAAATGTGTTTTTTATAATTTGTAAAAAAGTAACGTTTTTTGAGTTATATGGCAAGAAATTTAAATAAAAACAAAGTTGTAATAAAAAAATGCATTTGAGACCATTCTTGTTATTATTATAAACAAATTTATTAAACAAATGCATTATTCAGGCATTCGTCGTCAGAAAAATTCGTTTTTTTTCGATGACAATTTTTTTAAATTAGGAGCTTTATAATAATTTCACAAAAATTTATAATTTTTTGATAAACTTAATGATTTTGTTAACAAATTTAATAAACAAATGTATTATTCAGGCATTCGTCGTCAGAAAAATTCGTTTTTTTTCGATGACAATTTTTTTAAATTAGGAGCCTTATGATAATTTCACAAAAATTTATAATTTGTTGATAAACTTCATGATTTTTTTAACAAATTTAATAAACAAATGTATTATTTAGGCATTGGTCGTCAGAAAAATTCGTTTTTTCATGACAATTTTTTAAAATTAGGAAACTTACAATAATTTCACAAAAATTTCTAATGTGTTGATAAACTTTATGATTTTTTTAACAAATTTAATAAACAAATGCATTATTCAGGCATTCGTCGTCAGAAAAATTCGTTTTTTTTCGATGACAATTTTTTTAAATTAGGAGCTTTATAATAATTTCACAAAAATTTATAATTTTTTGATAAACTTAATGATTTTGTTAACAAATTTAATAAACAAATGTATTATTCAGGCATTCGTCGTCAGAAAAATTCGTTTTTTTTCGATGACAATTTTTTTAAATTAGGAGCCTTATGATAATTTCACAAAAATTTATAATTTGTTGATAAACTTCATGATTTTTTTAACAAATTTAATAAACAAATGTATTATTCAGGCATTCGTCGTCAGAAAAATTCGTTTTTTTTTTATGACAATTTTTTAAAATTAGGAACCAGTCCTTTTAAATGTAAACTTTACGATAATTTCCATAACATTCGTATATAGGTTGATTAATTTTATGTTTTTGTTAAATATATTAAATGAAAAAGTGCTTTTCCGTCAACAAATGCTTAAATAATGGTTATTAAATTTGTTAAAAAAATCATAAAATTTATGAACTAATTATGAATGTGTCTAAAATTATGATGAATTTCCCAATTCAAACAACTGGCATTGAAAAAAAAAATTTTCTGCCTTTAAGTGCTCGAATAATGTATTTATTTTATTAAGTTTGTTTAATAAAATCATAAAATTCACCAAAAAATTATGAATTTTCTGAAATTATTTGTAATATTAACAAGAATAGCCTTAAGAGACATTTTTCCATTGAAATATTGTTTCTATTCAAATTTCTTGCAATATATCAAAAAACGTTAAATTATTAAAAATTATAGAAAACACACTTTCAGCAAATAATTTGCTAAAATTTTTTTTTATTGTATCATGATGGAGTTTGTTCATATAATGTAAATCTATGAAGCGTCGGCGATTACAACAATTTTCCTATTATTGACGAGAACCTGGAACATCAAATAGAAAAATTGCTATTTTTTTCATCATAGTTATTTCTTTATTTATAAAAAAATTGAAAAACTAAATTAAAAATCCGGTTAAACAACTTTATTAAAAATTTTTTCAGATTTAAAAAAACATTTAAATTTGTCCACAGGTTCAGCCAGAATCGTATTTTCAACCAAAAAATTTATTTTTCCCCGCTGTGCCCCTTCCCCTTGTCATATTGAAAAATCACCCTATTATTCGCTGTTTTTAAATAATTTTGGTCATTAATGTAATTTTTGTTTTAAATTAATTGCAGCTACATGTCTTCGTGTAGGGAGTCTTGAAATAAAACTGGAGGATGGATATTGCTACTATGGAACGCTCGTGTACCCTAAAATGATTTTAAACAGCGGCAAGGACATAATACCCACCTGGCTACATGCTGACAAATCCCATTTCGAAGGATTTTTTGCATTTATATTATTCAATGACAACCTACATGTGGAGTCATATCTCTACAAAAAGAAAAATGTAGCTCCCATTGTAACTGAAACTGGTCGAATAATAGCTCGTATCTGTATGGGAATAGGCTCATATTATGTAGCTGAATCTTTCTCAGAGTATCCTGTCCATGAGCGTAATCATGGTCGGCCTGACCTGGAATTGGATTCACCTGATTATCCAGAGAAAAACAACATGTATATTTCAGTGCCAAGGGGTACGACTAGTGTTGTTTATAAGTCTCTTTTAACAAACGTTAGCGAACCACCCAAAAGGTTTTTGTAGACCACTATTCTGGCAGCTTTACTTTTATTTATAAATTTTGTAGCGATTGTTTAAATTGGCGATCCTGAAATGTAGATTTGCAATAAAGAAAAAAATTTGATATGTCTAGCTGAATTTTTATACTGATAAGTTATTTGTGCATCCCCCACATTTCTAGGCGGATATTTTAATTTAAAGTCAATTCATGGATAACTCTTACTTAAAAATTATTAATTTTTGTTTCTTAAAACTCCTTCGGCTTTGACAAACAAATATATTTCCAAAAATATATTTGTTTATTTTGATTGTTATTGTTTACAATTGAGATAACATGTACGAATCCTATCAAAGAATAATAATACGTTTTATTATTTATTATTAAAAAACGATCAAAGAAAGTTTATAGTTGTTTTGGAAACTCCAAAAAATCAACTAAATTGATACACAAAGTTCAGTAACGTTCTGCCAAACTATGGATTATCTATACTACATTCTGAGAAAGTATGGCGAAACCACGAGAAAACAAGTTGCAGATTGGATAAATACCAATAGAACTTTAGTTCATCTCAAGGAACAACGCACTTTCCTAATCAGATGTCGGAAGGAAGTGTTGTGATGTCTCGTCCTCTAGTTCCCAAAGAATTTCTTGAACCGTGTGGTGATAAGATCTGGCGACCTGAAGATTCCAGTGTATGGTTGCCGATAGATCTTTCAAGGAATGGTCAACTGGGCCCCTCGATTGATAAATAGAGTTGACTGTCCCTTCCAAAAGGTTGATGAGCCTCCTTATCTTTTCCCGGCATCGGAGTAGAGACCCAAGAGTGACGATTGTGGACATCCACGAGTTGGTAGCAGATTATTTGTTACTCATGGGAACTAATTGTTTCGTTAATTAAATTCGTCACAACACTCTATACACTGGAACACCGTTTTTCCTTAGTCGAGTGAAACGCGCGGGTCTCACATTCACTAAGACTGTAGGGATTTCCACTCTTGCGTGGATGAAGTCAGGTGACCTACTGTGATTGGTTGAGGGAGAGAGAAAGAAGAGCTCACGTATTCACTTGTCACTGCTCACGATACTACCCACAAGCGCGGTAGTGGGGGCGTGAACGGAGGAGACATGTTAGGAAAAAGGGGACCGGAATCTTAAGTAAATGCGGGGGAAAGGAAATGTGGAACTAAGGAAAAACGGGGTTCCAGTGTAATATGTTATTAAAACTTTATGATCTATGGAAACAGTGTTATAAAATTTGTTTTAATATATTAGTAAAGTCGCCATATATTTAATGTCAATTCAAATGAATTCTAAGTCAGTTAATTTATCAAAATTGAAGTCAAAATATAGGTGAGACTTAAAAAAGGTTAGCTGTATTAAATGTAAATTTAACTGAATTGAAGATGGGGTGACTTGAGTTTACGATAATTAAAAATAAATGATTCAAGTGAATTTGAGCGAGTATTCCAACAGATTTGTATTTTTAGTGATTCTCACAAGTCATTGAAATGCCTAATATGTTGACAGAGAGCGACTGCGTGAGAAACTAATCTTTCCATACATACAAAGAAGTTGAAAATAGCAGTAGATAACCAATAAATATCGATTTTTATCTTTGATGATTTTTAAAACTATTCTTGTCTCTTGATCTTAGCTCTGTTACACAGCAGAACGTGTAATGTTTTAAATAAAACAATAGTTATTTTCATAAATAAATCCGGAATAAGTATTTAATTATTGTACTTAATAGTAGCCTTATGCTAATAATACTCTACAACAAAGCGTCGAAGTGATAATCCGTAATCAAGATCGCGCGATACGTCCATAAAATAATTTAATAGTTTCAGATAATTTGGATCTGCATTTAGGTGTCGTAATTCCCAGAAAAAAGAATTGTTAATCTTTAAAAACGTTTGGTATAATTTTCACAGAATTTACCAAAAATATATGTTAATTTACTAACGAATACTACAATTTCGCAAGTCATGTGTGTACACGGAGAAAAATGGATGTTCAAGCGTAACAACTAGATGTTTAGGGTTAACATATTTTATGTTTAACTATAGGACAACAATCTAGACGTTCAAAGTTAGCATCTGTAGATCTTAAAAAGTGAGATGTTTCTCTCTAACATCCAAAATGTTCAACTGAAATAGTCGAGGTATTACATATATGGTTATGTCAAATAAAGACTGTAAATATTTGAAGAGTTTACTTATCTACTATCATTTAAGGAATTAATTGATAAATTACTTGTGAATTTAAAATTGAACTTTAATATTCGTACACAAACGAAAAACAGATAAAGGGTATGCAATGTCGATCAGATGATACAACCAGTCAAGTTGAGGTTATGTTCAATATTTTTAATTCAAAATAAAAAAAATGGGTAACTGATCAGAGAAAGAGTGTTCTGTAATCTAAATTTAAAATTCTATGTATTTTATGTTACTTGAACTCAAATTTGATTTGAAATTTATAATTATTTTGTCAAATGTGTTAAGTCAATAAACCTAATTTAAGATCATTTTTTCCTTTTGTAAACAGAAAAAAAGTCGTTATTTAATTTTATTTAAGGATATCTAATTTTGATTATTTGGCAATGTTCAAGAATTGTAATATTCCATATTTGTAATATGTAAAATATATAGCCGTCAAATACAGTCGTGAAATTCAATGCGAGATGCGCACGGGCTCGGGTGGTGTTAACTGTCTTACACTTTGCGCATCTACATTTAAACATCCATTTTTCTCCGTTTATAGGAAAACTCAACATTAAGTTGTACCAAAACTAGTAGTTAAATTAAATAATTAATTTTTAGCGACAAAATTTATATTCAGATTATTTTCAAGATTTTTTTTATTTATCCAGGCACCTAAATATGATCCTAAAATTGTATCTTAAATCAAACTATCGTAGACATCTAGTCAACTAAATAATGATAACAAAAGTTTAACATCATAATGCGAAAATTGGATCACAAGGATGATCTCTTTTTATTATTTTTTGTATTCAATGAAAGCTCTGATAGGGACAAAGGTCAGTTCTACTCCAGCTACCTGCGTATGGCTTCCCCACTACGTGGCTTCCTCTCCCTCAGCCGAACTGCTGCCGCCGAGCCTGGTCAGCGGGAATACTAACTATACTATTTTAATACTTAAAGAACAGTTAAAAATCATTCTCATAAATAGTTTGTCAGTTACAAGTTCACGAATAAAACCTGCAGTTACCAGTACTTACAATTCTAGTTAAATTTGTAATTTAGAAATGCTTCAGTTTTTGAAAATTGAACGAATCCGAACAGAGCATGAGGAAATTCTATCAATTTTAGTTAGCACAAGTTTCTATTATGTATTCATACCTGCAGTTTGGGAATCTTATTTTTATTTGGGAATTTAAAAAATTGGATTGAATTGACTAATTTTCCATTAAAATTTATATAAACTGAAAGTAGATTCCGATTATTATATTTGTAAATTACGAAATGCTAAATTTAAATAATGTTATATGTAGCATTTTAGTCCTTATTAGGAATAAAGGACTCCTGCTCACCAGGCTCGGTGGCAGTAGTGCGGGAGAGTGGGGGGAAGTCGCGTGGTGGGAAACCGTACGCAGGTAGTTGGGACATAATTGTCATATATCCATAGGTAGTGTAAGTCCATAATCAATGCCTAGAAAATAATAACTCTCGAGTCCTTCCAATGTTTTGTGAATGATAGATGTACAAATGGAACTTATAATTCTTTTATTTTACACATCGAGAAAAAAGTTTTAATCATTTCACTATAAACTTTATGTTTTAACCTTATTGACTACATCAATACCGAATTTATTCCCATGATATGGTAGTATTACTAAAAATACTTTATAAACTAGAACTTGTTTACATACTTCTCACAGAAATGAATATATGTGTCAAAAACAAAGTCTTTACTTTAAAAAATATAAAAATTTTATTGCGATCAAAACTTTGTTAGGATAAAATAATGAAAACATGTAAAGAGGCGTTGCGTTATAAACATCTTGTATCGCTAATCGATTACGATACACTTTTTTCTTCGAGAAATATCAGAAATGTTGCAGAGTCCCGATCTGTACCACTTTCGTGGCCGGCCCAACTTACACTATACAATCGTAGAAAATTCGTAGTTATTTTATAATATGGACCAATAATGCTGCAATAAAATATGCAGATTAAATACCTTCTATTCATTTTACACAATTTAAAATTCTATTCGAATTTTCTCGTTCGATAATTATAATATACGTACTTAACGTTGTACTTAATCAATCTAATTATTTCCTTTTGAGATATCAGAAAAAAAATTTTGTTTAAATAAACTGATTAAAAACGTTTAAGGTACCTTTGAAAGTGCCCTATTTGAGGAAATGTGAACTAAATATATTAAGACTTATCCAAGCATTGAAGCTTCTTAATAATAATTCTTTAAAATTATTATCTTGTTGAAAAATTAATAGAAACAGTAAAACTCCTCTTTTTTAGAACTTAAAGATCATGGACCAAAGGCTCTTGATAGCAAAAGATTCTGGAACTGATTCTGAATTTCTGAAACATTGAATAAAGACTCAAACGAAGTAGAAGAAACTAGTTTGTATGATAATTAGTTCCTTTTATTTTAAAGGAAATATATCTACGTAGTTCATTTGCAGGACAAAAATACATAGAGTTTGAGAATTTTCGGAATTTATCTAGTTTGAAATTTAAATTTTACAAACGCTCGCAAGCCAGTGACTCCCTATTCAGCTGACATAAAGTCTCAAGAAATTTACATAAATTGTGCATGAATAAGAGGTTTTGAGAAAGTCATTCACGTCGCCTTAACGATAATGAAATTTCTTACCGCGTCAGGAATGAATTACCGAAGATTGATTATAAATGAACAGATAATGTGAATTCCACTATATCCAAAGCGAGTCCTGTGTTTAGTCTGAATTCGAGTAAATCCAAAGCGATTCAAATGCATTGTATTTTTAATTAATTCTATTGATCTGGAGGGAAATTTCATTCAAATGTAAACATATTTCACGATATTCGCAATGAATTAAACGTAATTTGAACTCAATTTTACTGTATTGTTGGAACTTAAACAGCTTTGAAGTAAACGTAAATTAATCGAAGTGAATTCAAAGCTTAAATAATTGTTTCAAATTAAATCCACATAAAAAACATAGAACACACGAAATATTTTTTTTGATTTTGGTTTCGTCACTGGCTTCGATTCGATCATAAAGTTAATAAATATATTTAAAAAATATCTTAATAGAACTTACGTAAACATGAACATTCAATGCAAATTTTTACATAATTAAGAACTTTTCGAAAAGATAATTGTGTCATTAAAATTTGCAATTTAAATCAAAGAAATGACTGATTTTTTAAATCGTTTTAACTAAAAAGACCAATGGTAGTTTACAAGTTAAAAATTGGACCAAGTACATTCTTTTTTTTATAGTAGGTATTTCATGAAGAAAGTCTTGCGAAATGAAAATCTGCTACAACGAAAGATTAAATCAACGAATAATAATTTTTATTCTAAATCACTTTGAAAAGTACTTCATGTTCGAACTCGTCAGGATTAAAGTAAAATATCCGTTTAGTCCCCTCCCTAATTTATTATTCCGTAAGAAACTTATTAAAATACTAAGTTTTCAAATAGTAATGTAATTTTAAAATTCGCCAAAGAAAATATAAGGTAATTGTTTTAATTATGAAAAAGTCTTTCTGAATATAAAATAATAAAAGAAAAATCTTTTTAAAAGTTCTGAAACCTAATTAAAACCCTTCGATGGCAAACTTCTGTCTGACCCCAGTGTGCCATCGAAGGGTTAAAAAAATAAGACAAGAAGGTGAATCTCTAAATTTAAGAGAAGAATTAATAGCGTTTCTTATGTAAAAGCTATTCGAATTTCATTATTTAACTATGAAATCTTTTTAATTGAAAGAAAATATTTAATTCTTACATATTGAAGTCAATATCTCAAGTTGAAACCAAACATGCAAACTTTCCACTGTTTGAGCAATATTTTGTTCCTATGTGAACTTTTATTCTAATATCTCTATCTCTTCCCAACGAGGGCTGGCCACACTCTTTTTGTAAATTAACGCATGTATATAAAATAATAGATTACACTAACCCTCTTCAAATTTCAATCTAACTTCACCTGAAAGCTATAATCATCCAAGAGATATAAATCTATATGCTAGGGAATCTAGAATAGGAAAATAATATCTTAGGAAAATAAACTTAACTAAACTATCTCCACTCTATCCAATCTAATAATAGACACTCGAATTTTATCAATTTTCCTAAAATAGAGATATTTCAAATGATACATTCCTATCGACAACATTTGCCGAAACCTCCAAGCATTAGAAGGTTGAGCTATTCCATCCTAAAATCGAGTTCATGTGTGCTCAAAATTTCTAATTATATAAAAGATTCATAGTATTATTTTAATTGTTTTTTTCATATCAACAAATTTAAAATAATAATTCTTATATATTATTTAGTAAAGAGATGTGTTTAAAAATAGCTATTAAAATGATTCTCTGCACACTTCTAACCATGTGAAATATAGTACTAACGTGAATCCTCTTATGGCATGGAACGAAACCATCAAAGCTTCAAGAAGTCGGTAAATGTCACTAACAGGAATTTTTTATTTAAACCCTCCCTATAATATCTACTTTGATTTATTACTAAACAGGAGACATTATGGAGGCCATGTGCAAAATTTCAAATGCAATATTTATAGAGCAATTCTAAATTTTATTGGCTTAACTTTCAAAATTGTCCAGGTATTTCATTAAGATGCAATATATTCAATGTACGACAATAGTAAAAGTAAATCTTAAATACAATACACATTTTAAAATTCTTAATTATTCAATAATTCAATTTTTTGAGAATTTCTTTTCAAATACTTTATATTGAGAACTAATGAAGATAGAAAGACATTTAAGGCCATTATTTTGAATATTTCTGATCTAAATCAGTGCTGGCGCGTGGGCTGGCGCCGCAGGGCAAGTGCTAAAAAAATGTACCCTTTTGATGACAATAGTTACGATGTTGGCTTGCTTCTGGAGTTACTATTGCCTTGAAAGGGTACTTTTTTCTCAAGCAAGCCAACTCCATTACTATTTTCGTCGAAAGGGTACTTTTTTCTATAACTTGTCCAGCTGTGCTAGCCCACGCGCCAACACTGATTAAAGTAAGAAAAATTCAAAAATATATATTTCTTGCGTAACAATGATTTATTCGTAAATTAATTTAGTGCACTGAGCTTACATCACAAAGCTGCATATTTGGAGGAATTAAATATATTCCTATCTTCATTCATTTCAATAGTTATACATTAAAAACCAAAATTACATTTAAAAATTTAATTCTTATATTTATCATAGAGAAACACAAAGTTGAACTCAACTTTTTTTAAACAATAAATATTCTAATTTTTCTACATATACCCAAGTTAAAAAACATAAAAATATATCCAAGGCTTATAAATATTGAAATAAAATATCTTGTCCGCTATTCTTCAATTTTGCACATTATTTCCACATTCGTGTCTAAAGTACTCTACCTAATAATCGATTCCTGTTAAAAAAGGCAATCCCATACATGCAACTAAAAATCCCTAACTCTGAATGACACGATAAAATGCATATTAAACTTTTCCGTGTAGGAAATGATGCGGCCGTTTATATGTATAGGAGTACTATAGGTATTGAAGTGTTCTATAGATTCGAGTTTTGGAAAACCAATTTATGAATTGAATAATTAAATTATTCGATAATTGAATAAATGTATAAGTGAATATTTGATGTAAGTTTATTCAAGAGCGTTGATACATGGATAATATATAATATGCATAGAACCGTTTAACTGCGTTGTTCATAGAAAATTATTATTACATATATACATGTTACCATAAAAAATAATTGTGACTTGAATTATCGTTGAATTACGACTGAGAAATAAAAAAGATAGCAGAAAGCAGATAATACTATAAATACTCCACTAAGCGATGAAATATTTGTTCAAAATATATATATATATATATAGATGGATTGTACAATTTACATGGATGTATCATTGTTAACGTGTAGGTGATGTTATATTGTGCTATTTTTATCGTGACAAACCATGTAGTTATTGTGCTCGTCATAAACAACCTGTTAATTAAAAGATGCATAAATCTCGTTGAAATGTATGCGCTCTCATTTAGAGTGGGTCGAAAAAATAAGAAAGAAAAATCAAAACTTCTACTGAAAGTCAAAACTAGTGCTAAAAATATTAATCCTCCCTTTCAATAATTATAAAATTTCAAATTAAATTTGAAATGAATTTAAGGTCAATTCAATTTAGAATGAAATAATTAATATTGTTGAATTCCTCGCGAATTGATATTTTTTCGATGCATTCAAAGAATAAATTAGTATTTATCATTGGAGAGTTATTAGATTATGGGACATTTTTGTTCGACCCTTTCTATAATTTGATTAAAGAATTTGAAGGAAGTGCACATTGAACCTGAGTTTTTTACTGTAAACGAAACATGTACTTAATAGTATTTATTATTAATCGCCAGTAGGTTATATTTTTAAGTAAAAAAGTGTATATAATACCGTTGTGTTATTTATTATAGATCTCATATAAATAGCCTCTTATAATCATTCATGACATCATAGAAATGTACATAAATCTTCTATCCTGCTTTAAATTTAAAAAATAGATAAAAAGGTTTTCTAGCTGGTAATATATCAGGCTTATATAATAAATATCAAAAATGAGAGATCAAAGATGAAAAATTTTCTTAGGGTTTTCTATCTGTAACCTGATACAGAAATGGTGTAGAATTTATTTATCTCTACAAACTGGTTTTGACATCAATTCCATACATTATCAAATTTGGACTGCTTCTTGGTCTAAATATTTTACCTGTTTGAGTATGGATGCGATAGAAGACGATCATATAAATCAATCAGAGTCTTAAGAAAAATTCGGACAAAAAATGTAAGATTTTCTGTAGTTTTTGTGTCAAATTATAAGAAAAAAATTGTCACAAATCTTATACAGGTTTGTTTTAAATGCAATTTTTCATTCAATAGAATTTTGCATTTTAGGTACGAATATTATTAATCAATATTTTATAATAATTTACGTAAACTAAGAAAAAATAAACGTATAGTCAACGAATATTCTGTTGGATTTCTATAAATTGGCAATATAAAAAAAAATATTAAATTTACACAAAATTTAAAAGAATTCCAGAATATTCAATGTGGGATTTTTAGGGTTTCAATTAAATTACCAAAGGAATTAGTACAATTTCCATTGGACATGAAACCACTGAAATTATACCAGATATTCCTTAAAACATTCACATAAATCGTATGGATTTACCAAAAAGTTTTACTCTAATTCTCATAGAATTCTATCCAGTTTTCATGGAATTCAGAAATCCTTAAAATTCATTCAGAATACTGTGAAAATTCTTAGAAATTATTAAAAATTGTACAGAAATTCCTTGGAACTTGAACTGACAAAAAATTCCATCCAAATTTTTTGGAAATTCGTCTTCATAATCAGATTCCTTGAATATTTTATGGATATTTTATATTCATAATTTCTCTCAAACTTTTATGAATCTTTTATGAAAATTTTCTCAAACTTTTTGTATACTTCTATATACAACTATATACGCCTAATAATTCAAAATTTCAATAGAGTTCGTTTTGAAATTTATTTGTAATTTAACTTGTAATTCCATTCAGGTAGAATTGCAACGGGTTTTTCATTAGTTTTTTTCTCAATTTTAAATAAAATATATATTAAAAAGATTTTATCAGATAATTTTTTGTCAAATTTAAAAAAGAACATGTTTCCACCCAGGCGGAAAAATGATATATAGTTTATATATAGTTTGAAGTTCCATATATAATATACATTTGTTTGATACAAAAAATGTACAAAACAAATGAATATTGCATGTAATACTTCCCACTATATATAAACTATATATAATGGGCTGTGTTTTATAAGACTTTCTTTAAAAACCATTTTTTGTCTGCATATAATTTTCTGAAGGCAAAGATTGAAGGAAATTGATATTTCCCATCGCATTCAACACTTCTTCTCTGATAATAAATAATGCATCTTTCTCTCCTTCTCTTTATTAATTATTAGTCTCTAAGTAGCCTGCTTTCGCGACAACATGTCTGCTCGTCGTTAAATTTGTACAGAGAAGCCTGCTTTTCATGAATCATTTTGTTCATTGTGAAATGAAATACTATATTTAGAACAACGAAGTTACGTTAAGTTTTCTTTTATAAAGCGTTAGAAGAATCGATATTGAGATAAAATAAATAATTGTTAAAATATTCAAGTCCAGTGAATCCAAAGGAAATTCTGAAACTGAAAAATATGACCTTTACATTGTTTATGAATTACAATCACAAGTCTCACTGGAACTAAACAAAAAATTATACAACAGTTGAATTCAAATTAGTTGCTATTTCTCTTTACATCCTTTTTTTAAATATTAATTAATAAAAGTTATTTTAAAAATAAAAATATTATACTCATTTTTTCAGTTTCAAAATTTCTAACTGAAATGCATCGACTAAAAAAAATTCTATCTTCCAAACTATCGATATCGCGTTGTACAAAAACGAAGAAGCTTATAGTGAGGAGAATAAGCCCTTTTGAAAAAGGCTTACCAATTTGCATCGTTTTTCGCCTAGGCTCGTAAAACTTTGTTAAAATTAAAAAATTAAATCGAAAGAAAATATAAAATTCTGCACACTGGTTGCTGTAATTAAAAGAAGTTTTTGAACGATTTCGATAACAAAAACCAGCGATGCAAATTGACAGAAACGTGTTAACTCATGTCGTTGAGAACCCCTGAGAAGGAAAGAGACAAGAGCTGAGAAAATTTTCTGAATTTTTCAGAAAGGTCTTTATTTACAATAATAAAAATACAAGAGATGAACCAATCGAATAAAATCATGACAATCCAGATAAAAAATGATTTTTTTGTTATTTATAGTTAACTAGAGTTTTTATAAAAAGGGACAATCTGCTTAAAATTTAATGACTATAGTTAAAGCATAATACGATTGTATCTAATATATTTACTTATTCGCCATAATAGAAAATCTTTTGTTTTACGGACAGCGATACAAAAATCCAATATTTATTATTATTATTATATTATATTATTATATATTATTGTGCAGACCGTTTTGTGAAATTCAGAAAATGTTTTGTCGCAAAAATACATATTATAAGCTGAGACCGCCTATAAGAGCGATTATTGTAATGAATTGAAAGTGCAAAAAATATACATACATTAAATGTTGTTTAAACAGATGGTTATTCATTTTCTAAAGAAAATTCTCTATCTCCAATACTAACACAATACTTATATTAATAGCCAATATGTAGCCAAGACATTTTTGTAAATCTCGCCCCTGGCTGCGAGCGAGACTTTATTTTTGGTCTTAAGTCGAAATTTTTCGTCTCCAAGCCGAACTCAAGGACAGCGAAAACAAAAGGCTCTAAAGACCTCCGAGGGTCATCACTAATCCGCTTTTAAATTTTGAAGAATATTTATATTACTTAATATTAATATAATATTTAATAGAATATTAAATATATATTTAATATTTAATTAATAGAATATTTATATTACTTCATGGTATTTATTTTATATGCATTTATAATTTTGTTTATGTGTGATAATTATGTTCTTAGGATAGCAAATCTAAACATGTTATCTATTTTTTTCTATCACCAACAGTGATATACTTGTAGAAAAGGACAGTTTTAATCTTTTAACATTTCCATGCTTCCCCGATGGGCGTCTGGATCTTCTTTGCTTGATCTGATTCCTTATTGAAATATACAGCCGACTAATATATTTCTTTAAAAAATTGGCAAGCAATTTTTCCAAGCTAACAAACAAACAGTCTTAATCTTTTCACGGAAAACTTTATAAGTCTGTAGTTCGTGAGACTGAAAGGTTTCGAATTCTGAATGAGCAAGTCAAGTATTACTAGGGAATCTAAGGATTTTTAGAGCAAATATGACCTGGTCATATTTCAGGAAACCTGGTTGGAGGATTTCAGGTTTTGTGAGTACACTAGATACACATTTTATTTGTAGTACGAAAGTGGCAAATAGAGACAGTAAAAAAGGTAGAGCTAAAGGGAGGCACTTGATTGGGCTTAAAAAAAAGTTGAGCGAGTTAGTGTGGAAGAGTGGAAGTATGGCCTTGTAGTGAAAAGTGGGTGAAAAAATAATGGAAAAAAGGATCATATTGTTTCGGTGTACAATAATGCAGGAATTTCTAAATTTAAGACAGAATTGTACATCTTGATAGTCGAAATACAAGGGAAGGGGGAGCCTGACAGGGGGTATTCCAGGAAAAGGAAATCAAAGGACAAAGTGTTAAATGCGGAGTGTAAGAAATTACTCGAAATTTGCGAAGAGCAAATTTTGAGAATTTTGAATTAGAGAATCAAAGGAAATTGGGAAGGGAACATGACGCATGTCTGTCTGTGGGGAGGGAGGCTCGGTCCTGGATTACGTACTGCTCATGGAATGTGGGGACGATTGTCCAGTTAAAAAAATTCAAGTCAAAACCAGAATGGAATCAGATCACCTTCCACTTTATTTTGATTTGGAAGTAGAGGGTTCGTTTTACAGAGTGGTAGGACAGAAGGGAAAAGAAGAACGAAAGAGGTCTCTGAGGTGGAATAAGCAAAAAGAAGAGGAGTACCGAAAATAAATGGAGTAACTGTGGGAGAAGGGAGTTAAGACTAAAAATTGGGAGGATATGTGGGAAAATTTTAGACAATCCATATGGAAAACAGCAGAGACATTTGGCCTTGTTGTGAATGGGGAAAAAATGGTAACATATCCAGAGGCTCGAGAAATGGATTTGATAAGGAATTAACAGAAACAGAGGCCGAAGGTTTGGATAGCTCTGAAAAATTTTCTTGGGAAGAATGATGAGAAAAGCAAATTAAAATTAAATAAAGAAAAAAAGAAATTGAAAAACTTGTATGCTAAGAGGGATACGGAAAATAAGGAAAACAAACGGATGGAGGTAAAGGAAAGTAGGAGCATGGGAAGATTCTGGAAAGCTATAGGAAATTTTAGACCGAGGAAAAAAAGGAGAATAGGAAGGGGGATTGGGAGGAATAGATGGTACAAACATTTCCAGGATCTCTTGGAAATAAATAAAGAAGTAGAGAATAGAGTAGAGATTCAGGAGGAGAGGGAGGCGAACACTAATCAGGTGGATGATGGATTAGATAATGATCAGAAAAATGAGGGAATAGAGGAGAAAGACGTAAATGGCGAAATAGGGGAGGAGGAGCTATTTAGATGCATTAAGAAAATGAAACCAGGCAACGCTCCACGCGAGGATGGAATCCCAATTGAATTCATCCGGGAAATTCCAAAAATGTAGGAAGTGGAGTTCCATAAAATATTGAACGGATTTTGGACCTCGGGATAAGTGAGAAAGGATTGGGAGAAAGCAATGATAATGCCTATTTTCAATGGTGTCGAGGAGGATGACACGGGCGATTACTGGAGAATAAAATTTTGACGGCAATCATGGACGAAAGGATTCGCGATTTTATGGAAAGAAAAGGTCTCTATAAAGAAAGTCAGGCAGGCTTTCGGAAAGGAAGATCTACGAAAGACCACATTTTTGCTCTAAACGCGATGATTAACAACAGAATTAAGAAGGAAGGGGGAAATTCTACGTGGCGTTTATCGACTTTAGGAAAGCATTCGAAGGAAATCCTTTTTGAACAATTAAAAAAATTTGGAATTATAGGGAGAACAATGAACATCATCAGGGAAATTTATAGAGTCACACTAAATGCAGTAATTACAGAGGAAGGGCTTTCGGACTGGTTTGAAACAAGAAGGGGAGTGAGACAAGGGTGTCCTCTTAATCCTACAGTTTTTAACGTTTTTATAGATGATATTGAGGAGGGCTGAGAGAAGAGAAAAGAGAGGGGATCAGTGATTGGGCCGGTCAAAGTATATGGTCTAAAATTGGCGGATGATCTAGCGATTTTTCGGATTTCCCTGAAGAGCTGGGACAAATGCTCAAATCGCTTGAAAAGTATGTGAGTAAAAATTAATTCGAAATTAACGTCAAAAAATCGAACGTCATGGTCTTTCGTAAGGAAGGTAGATTAAAAAAGGGGGAAAAGTGGGAGATTTTTGGGGAAGAGTTAGAGGTGGTTAACAAATTTAAATACTTGGGGTATCAGTTCTCGACGGGGGGAGTGCATAGAGAGCATGTTAAAACGATGTCAGGAAAAATGCAAAGGGCATCAAACGCGGCTTGGGGAGTATTAAAAAGAGCAAGAATTGGCGGACCGGATAGAAGACTGTACATTATGGATATTTTAGCCAAATCAGGGGGACTGTACGGGGTAGAAGTCTGGGGATGGGAAAGATGGGAAAAGATGGAGAGGGCCCAAGGTAGATTTATGAAGATGGCGATGGGTTTGGATAGGAACACGCCAGATTATTTATGGAAAATCGAAGCAGGAAGGAGCAGTTTATAAATAGAAACCAGGAAAAGGACATACAGGTATTTAACTGAAGTTTCTCAAATGGGGGAAGAAAGATTACCAAAGATCTGTTTAAAAGAGGAATTGAGGGGAATAAAAAATAATTTTTCCTCAGTCTGGGGTACTAATATTCTAAAGTCATTTCATGGGGTCGGGGATGGAGAAACAATGGAATTGCTAGGGATGGAGGAGGTAGAGAATGTAATAAAGAAAAATTTTATAAGAAATATAGATATCATGAAAGACCAGGATACTCAAAGAAATTCGGCAAAAATAGAGAAATGAACTTATTGCAAGGACTACAAAAAATGGAAGTCTAAGTTGGGAAGAGAGGAATACTGGGGAATGAAGGATTTAGGATATAATCATAAAGATCAATGGGCTAGGATCAGATGTGGTAATGTAGGTAGAGCGGGAAAAAAAAGGATTCAGAGATGTTAGATGTAGGATTTGTGGCAAAGAAAAGGAAGAGTTAAAACATATTTGCAAAAAAGCAAAAGAACAAATAGATAAGAAATGGGTTGAGAAAGTAGAAAAGTGGTCCGAAAACGGGAGCCGAAATGGATATTCCCAAAAAATATGGAACACAATGAAGGGTAAACCGAGCACCGGCCTCTGCAGATATGCAAGGGAATTTGAAAAGTTAGCCACGGAAAGGCTCACGGATGGAGGGATAGAGTATGCGAACGAGGGTGATCAGGACTGAGTGTGAAGGAACGATTTTTCTTGGAATACTGAGATGTTTAAAAGTTATACTTAGTGATACGATTGCTTTGTTATTCCAATATTCAGTGTGATGTTAATATAGTTATAGTTAAGGGTTTATACCGAGTTAAAAGGATATATATGTAAAGAAATTCATCTAACTACTTATATAAGAGACAGAGGGAAACAACAAATTTAACCCGTTAACCGTAGGGCTTTTTTTCGCACCACTTAACCGTAGAGGGGGGTCGATTCGACCCGGCGCTTTAAAAAAAACGAAAACGTGTTCCTAAAAATCTGAAAAAATTCATGTTTCTTGTTTAAACCTTCTGCTTAACGGTACAATTTTGCAATATGCGTTTTTGAAAAATTATTGATGATATAATTAACAATAAACAAATAAACTCATGAACAAAAATTTTTTTTTTCAAAAATTCATAACTCAGAAAAAAATGAATGAAATTGAACGGTTCAAAAACAAAATTAAAGAGGAAGAGTGTGCCTTTCAATCAAAAAAAGTCGCAAGAAATTTTCACTAAACTGAAACCCCTAATTTTCAACATGAAC